>JAYRBW010115134.1:0-40214 GCA_036023295.1 Invenusta paracnida
AATTAAATACAGTTCTAAATTACCTTCTGAAAAGCGTGCCAATATTAAAAAACATAGTTAGCTCAAGTCAAATATATTTTTAAAGAGCTAACAAACATTACTGAATGCTACGAATTGTTTAAATTTTGAATTCTTAAAAAATTTCAAGGTTGGATTTAGTTACTTATTTAAAATAAAATTAACAAACTTAACATCACATAAAATTGATAGTATTTTATGCATAATTATATTTATTTCAACACTACTTACAAAGATATTATATAACAATTTATTGCTTAATAAGTTTTAATTTTAATTATCAGAATCCATATTTAGAATAAACATGCCTCTTATATTTTGTACTTGCAAGTATATAAACTCATATAAACAATGGTACTAAAGTAGGTTTTACCCAAATGTCAGTAATATTTGGTACTTATTTAACCACGAGTCGACCATCGAACGAAAACTATCTGATACCATTGACATTCCATATAATCAAACTGCAGAACCGACATTTTAATGCACTTAATTTTTAAAGATTAAATAAAATAAAAATTCATTGAACATTTGGAATATGGTTTTACGTTAACATGATTTATTAATTTAGTGTATTTTAAATACATTAATATAATTAATAAATCACTCGTAAGCAATAAGAGATAAATCCTCAGTAGTGATAAAATCAAATGTCCTTGAAAAATTTTTCAAATTTATTTCCGCGTATTATGATAAATATCGTTATTAAATAAATACAATATATTTACAATAAAAAACTAATAATTCTACGTAACATACATTTCATACATCACTAATTTATCCATCTTTCCAAATATTTATATGTAGTACGTGGCAGTATTTTCTAGCAAAATAATATATATGTACATGCCAAAAATATGAATTATAAATGAGCATCTTTTGGATAAATTTTGAATAACATAACGTATCATCTACTTTTGCAGTACCCTTATTTTTTAAATAAATCTTGTTTTTAATCCATTAATCTCAAGACGACACTTTGACAGTTATCCCTTGAGGCCAGACACAATAATGGAAGGTCTGAAACCTTTTGTGCATAGGAACACTCCATATTCGACCCATTAGCTCGATCATCTTAAGCCTCCCCCCTTCAAGTTTTGTATTTTAGATATATTTTGTATACACTTCTCTTCTCTTGGTAACACGATATTAAACACAATTATATGCGTCTATGTATATTTTTAATACATGATATTCTTAATTTAAATACTACCTTTTACATGTATAAAATGAACTATTTACACATTTAAAGAAAATATTGTAATTATATATTATGTCATAATAAAATTGTCAATAAAATTGATAATAAAAGTGTATTTTTTATTTACCTTGCATATATGTATGCATGTATGAATTGTCGTGTTGAAAAGTAAATGGAATATTTCCTATGTTTAGCTTCATAGCATTTAGTATGCATAATAACAAGAATATGTTAAAGCATTCCAGTAACCCCACAATCATAATTGATAGGCAGATTTGCGTTTAGAATATCACCACACCCTCACTCTCAGTAAGATGTTTGCTTTTTCCGAACTACGCCAGTTTCGGGGCAATGCAGGCGACTCGATAATGTTACTATGTATACAATAATAAAATAACCTATTTTGTAAAATCTTATGGAGGGTATTAAAAATGTGGACATAAATCTTATTGTCTTCTACATTATTGTGCTTATTTCAACATTTGATAAAAAAAACTCAGGGGGTATTTACTTTAACAGTGGACTAATTAAAGGCTATATATCAATTAGACTTTCGTATATATAACTTACCATTATTACCTAGTTATAACTATATAACTTTAGAAGAGAAGATATACTTTCATATAGACTCGTTTCCCTTTTTTGAAAATTATATTTTATTAAATATTAATTTAATCAATATATATATTAAAATGTTAACAATTTTTAAATAAACATAATTAAAATAAGGGATTTTATACTTTCATGAGCATCCTTGCATTCAGAATTTAAATATCACTATACTAAACTTAATTTAAAATATCTCGTTAAAGATATGTAAACAATTTTCAGACAATTCAACAAATGTGTGTGCATAATACTTTATATGTAAATAAAAGCATAAATATAATAATAAAGCTTACCTCAGCGCAGGAATTTTCTAGTAAATCAGCAAAAATCAACATGAGTATCATTAGCAACATCTTAAGCATATTTTCGCTTTCTCTGGTCTCCTATGTAACAGTTGGGTAAATAACAACTTTCTTATTTCAAAGTATATCAAATTTATTAAACTCCCAAAAATGTTCTGGTACACTGAAATTATCTTAACCCAAACAAACATTAGTTTCCTCAGAGAATAAAAACCACTGAACTTTCTAAGCCAATATGCATTCTACTTTCCACTTTCCTATCCCATTGGTTGAAAGGCAAATCCAGTAATTCCCTTACAGATGAAAGTATTGTCATAAATTAATTAAAGCTTTCAATAAATATGTTATTTAAAAATCATTACCGGTTTTTCGAAAGTCAAACATTAGAATTTTCTTAAACTAAATAACACTATTCATTTAATTTATCTTTCATTAATTTAAAATACATTACTAGTGATTTGAATGTTTCGCATAGAAAAGTCCTGTTATTGGTATTGAAACATATCTTCATTTTTGTTAATAAAACGAAATACAGCGATAATTGTTATAATGATGTTTTATTATATATTATTCAAAATAAATGTCAAAATGGCACAGCATATTTTTCAAAGAGTGGTCTTTCCAAATATTGTTTTTCCTCCAGAAACAATATGCAACAAATAAAAAGTATTGTCATTCGTAATAGTAATAGAATTATTCAATTTTGTTTTTTATTGAAATAATAAAAGCTTTATTCCAAAATCTATTCTCGAACTTTAAATTATAATATTAATAATGTAATGAAAATGAATATGTTTAACAATTAAGAAGTTTCTAGGTTTTTTATTATCATTACCTAATGAATATTTTTATATCGCTTCGCATAGTTCAGCCATACATTATACACATTACACTCATATAAATAATTATTAAATCATTGATATTAAATTGCAAGACATACAATTTAAATGTGTAGTACCAATTATCATTAGATAGATTATTCTACCAATGAAAGTTATTTAAAGTTAAATTAATTTCTAGTTTTACTAATGCATGAGTTGCAAAAATATAGCATTAAAGATTTAATTTTAAACCAGATATAAACAACCGGACCTCGACTAAGGGCCTGTTAACATAAAGTTAATCAAGATAACTAGCAAAAAATAAAATGTTAAATGGAAGAAGTGCAAAAAAGATTATTCCGAAATAGTTCATCAAAGTGCAGGGTAATCGTAGGATAATGAATCATTAGAAGTTATATTTAAACACCATTTTTAATTGTAAAGTAAAGGAGTTCATTATTAAAAGAGAGATTGTGGATAATAAAAAAATACAATTTGCTGATGAGTGCTACTATTTATTTCAAATAAGATGATCACAGTTCTTAATGTTTATATACCTAATATATTAAAAGGGAATGTATTTTTATATATTAAAATTAAATAAAGTATATAAAAATAGTAGGATAGAACGCCTGTATTATATTAAGGGCTAGTTTTTATTTTGTTATACACATTAAATTTTTACTTAAAATCATCCCGCAGTTCAACTTATTTAACATTTAATTTTGTTTCTCTCAATATAAATCTCTAATTGAGAGAGTAATTATATTTACAAATTCCAGAAATTTATCATATTATACGAGATTACATTTTGCATTTTCCTGCCGATACTCTCTGTGAAAAATTATAAGTAATCTATTCCAAATGTTGACACTTTGACAACTAAATAGTATATTGATTATGTAAATTACAAGAAAATTTGCAGATTAAAATATTAAATTCTTTTCAATGTATATTTGCAATACCGCCTGTAATCTCAAAGGATGGACCCGAGTTATATTAAACAGAAGCAATAATTCTCCTAAAATGCACAAATTGATTTCATGCGAAAACATTTTGCCAACGTTTTCTAAAATCATATTTTGTTTATAGTAGCCCGTGATACAGTGCTAATACATAAACGCATGTTTACCCTTTTAAATAAATTATATTTTAAATATAGTTTATTTAATATTAATTGAGTACTATATACAGTTCTTTTACATCATATGTATATATACTTAATTTAGCAGTATCTTCATAATTTTTAAATAACAACATGTGATATATAGGTATTTCTTTCAATTTTTTAATCTTGAAACGAATGCAGATTATGTATTTAGATATGTAAGAAACAAATATGGTGTAACTTTAATACATTATTGTTATATTCGTAAAATCCAAGTATTATGTAGCTATAATTACAGATATATATATATATACTCGTATTTGAGTATTGTTTTTTGTTTAAAATATTTGTCATACCTATTTTTAATATTTCGATGGTTATATACGTTATTATATGTATATACTTGTTACCTTTGTGGGTATACTTATAATATACATGTTTAGTCTGCAAGTTAGCTAATTTATTAAATTACCTAAATAGGTTTTGCATGAAATAAGCATGTCTAAACCGAAACTTATATCTGGGAATAACTATTGGCATGTAAATGAGTTTGTCATACAGTACTACTTTATTGTATATAAAAATCTCAGTTAGAAAAATAACACAGTATCCTTATTCTTGAATACACGTACATCTGAAGAAATCTATTAGTATATGTGTGTTAAATATTATAAAATTTCTAATGAACATGGAATAAATGATAATTCATAAAAATAAAAATAAAAATAACCAATTTTATATAATAAAACATACAAAGTATTAATTAAAAATTGTAATCTTTTGTAAAATCCGTAAACTTATACGCGGCAGTCATGGTGTAGTGGTTAGAGCGTTCTGGTCACAATAAATATCATTGGCGAAGTGGGCGTGCTTCACATTTGTTTGTTTCTTGGGATCTCGGCCACTTGATCCGACTTTGAGTGCCAATATTTTCGTTAAATCACAATTTAATTTATCATTATTATACGATTTTATTCTACATAATAATATTGTGTTTATATATGTATATCTTCAATCTGCATTCTGTGCTACAGTTAATATACCCAAATAATTCAGAACGGGTTGCGTATTCGATTCCAGCGATTTATTATTGCGCATATTGCCCAGTATGCTTATATACAGAATTACACATAATACTCACACATATTATATTGAGTATTGACGCCTATATACGAATATTAACATTAAATAATTTAGATTAAATTAAAATATTAAGACTTCCAAATGATATTTATGGTTTTTTCTTTTTGGTAGCGATTCTATTTTCAAGTTTATGCGAAATATGTTTATACATAATGAGTACATAATAAATTATACGTAGACAAAATGATGCTGTCAGAATTGTTCAACAAAACTTAGATGAATTAACAAAGTTGCCGATGTTTAATTGTATAGATCAAGTAAGTATTATGATATATCTGTCACTCAACCAACTAGGCACAAGATTAAGAGGGGTTCCTTTGCGTGGGATCAATCAAAGACTAGGAAGTTGGTACTTCCTTTTTCCATGAATATCTCGAGCAGAAAGAATTGTTTCCCGTTATGAAAGGAAACGGTAAGATTGTAACTGATACCGTGTCAGTACATTTATAATAAAACTCTTATAACATCCGTGTTATTTATCCGGTCATCTTGTGACCTAATGTTTCAAAATAAATACGACATTAAACTTTATGAGGTGAAGGAGAGGTATCTTGGGGCAGTGTACTTTAATTTCAAATTATAATTATAATGACATGTTATGTAAGTGGAGTTCATTTTATTTTGAAAAAGTGATAAGTAAAAATTTATAAATATTTTGCTATGTGTTTGCATATTATATTGCACACATTAAATATATTTGTATACTGTTTATACAAGGTTGTTCAGCTTCAGTTAAGAAATGATAAACCTGGTTTAAATGAAGTACATGATCTTGAATTTTGTTATTGAAACCAAATCGTCAACACGTAAGATGTTACTAAAATTTGTCAATATATTTACAATAGCTATATCAAATACATTTTTAAAATTATTGGTAATAATTGTTCCCACAACTATATACACGTACGTATTTTGAAATAAAAAATATATATCATTCATTGAATTTTGAGATAAATATATTAAGCATATATATTCTCATAAGGATATATTCACAATTTATTTAGCATAATTATATAACTAGTTTATTAAAGGTGTGTTTGATAGTATATTGTATGTTGTTTTTAAATATAAATTATATATAATCACAAATCTAAATTATTTAAATCTATATTATAGTTATCTAGAAATAACAATATTTTCTGTTTATTAGAAATTGCAATATGTTTATGACAACATTACATAGAATTTATTTGAGTAATAGAACAATTTGTTATATGTATATCATTATTTATTATTATTAATATTTAAAATTTTAAAATTTTAACATGTATACAACTATATAGCCAGTTGCAAAATATTCAATTTTTAATAAGTAAATTGTCAATTTTAAAAGTCGCAATAGTTGACTACTTCATAGGTAGGTATACACTAGGTTTAATGTTAGTTTACTATTTATACAAAAATAGCCATTTCGATATTATAAGTATTATTTAAACAACAATGATAATAAATGATAATAGAAGCCAAAACCTTTGATATTTTCCTAAATTGTCAAGACATGTATACAATGTGTGAAATGTTTGAAATATATTTTACTCAATAATTGACAATGACTCAATAACTCAATTTGGTTATCATTCAAAAGCTATTTCAGCACGCGAAGGCGTTGCAGTTAACAAAATCACTTCCAATTTTGATTTAAGTAATTTTATTTGATGCTTTAAAATCTGTAATATAACGGCAATTGTTCTTCGGATTAATTAAAATATAATCCGCTAATTTACCTTAGCCGCCGAGTAAACAATAGAAGTGACGCAACACACTCTGTGACATTTGTGACATCTAGTCATGTGACATTGACTAGATTGACCTATTAAGCTTATTATGTTGAATAGACAGTCACGTAACATAATTAGTTTTTAGCTGTTTACCATCTTTAATTTTAATAAATGTACTCAGAAGGTTAGCTTAAATACCTACTCTATAATATGATGATGATTCCCTTGACGAATGCTATTATCTGGCTATCTGTTATCATGTCACCCCGTTTAGTTCACGTCATAAACTCATTGCTGTAATATTCAGAAATATTAACATTCAAAAAGAGTAAAATCGAAATTAAAAAACAAAACTCATCATAAATTCCGGAGTGTTTTACTATTTGAATGAGGTCCAAAATCGATCTTTATCAAACACGAAGAAAACTAAATGTACTTAAATATTTATAACCAGGCACGTATACATTATATCGCACTAATTTATAAATATAGAATAAAATAATTCACATGTAGTTTTATATATATTTTTAACTTAAACATACCAATGTTAAATGACTAACTTAAGTTACAAAGGAAGCTACAACAAACCACGTCTAATGGTTTAAAATGTACTTATTATATGTATATAGGAAAGACAGACAACAAATAATGTATGGCACGTACGTTGTCATTGAAGCTACATGTATCTGTCTGAAAAATGTGGAAGCAAGCATGTTATAAAGATACAAACGAGGCTCTATTAAACAGATTCCATAAAGTACAAGTGTGAAAAGTAAAATGAAACAAGACAAATGTTTTGTAACTGAATTTAATGTATATTTTTAAGAAATAAAAATAAGAAAACAAAATATTTTAAATTTATAAAATTTATACTTTAGCTAAATTGCATGAAATAATCAATATACTACATTGGGATTATACAGCGGTGAATAATAAAATAATATCCCATACTATAAAGGCCATAAAATTGGCATATGTATAAACATTTTCATTTAATGGTAGTATACAAATATAATTTGAAAATGTAAGTAACATTTGTGACAATTTATTAATGTTTGTTTATATTTTTTTTAAAACATGGTTTTAGTAAGATAAATACGATATATGAAAGATATTTCTGGTTATAATTATAATTTCAAATTATAAGATTTTACAGCTTATATATTAAATATTATGTTAAGCTAGATTTACATATGTTATGTTCTAGACTTTTGAACTATAGGTATATATATATATAGTTTTATTATACATGTACACTATATATCATAGAGTATTGATATAATATATGTATGTCTAATAGTACACTGTGCACTATACTGAATGTCTGTGCGTGTCTAAAGATATAAGTTTTAGTTTTAAATAAAAAATAAATTTATAATATTTGACGTAGGTTAAAGTAATTTTTAAATATATACGTAAACATGATTTTTAATACACAATTTTATCTATTTTTCAAAAGGTTTTTTAAACAAAAATTGTAACTTATATTACTTTAAAATATCTTGAATGAAATAAAAATGACCATAAGGATTATTATGTGGCCAAAGGTTTTGTTATACAAATGAACCAAAATATGTTTAAGTCGATTACCTGCGATTTGTATTTCATTGTGGATTAGTGTGTATTTTACCCAGGTGTAATTAATAAATATTACATTATAGATTTATTAATGTTAAAAATGAAAGTCTACAGTAAAAGCACACATTTTAATTGTTGCTTTGTCGATCTTTCTTTTGAACACGCTAAGTTCAAACCTTGTACAAATTTAAATTGCGAATATTTTAATAAAATGGAGATATGAATAATTAGAATTGCATTATTAAATAATCACGTATCTTATAAAACTGTAAAGCTGCCACATTTAACTACTATATTATATACGTACTATATTTGTATTTGGAATGCATCTTTGTATAATGTGTATATTATAATATACACATTATATATGTGAAAGATGCATTCCAAATACAAATATAGTACAAAAAATAATACATTAATATCAATACATATCAAATATAATGTATTACTTTTTCTTCCTGTTAAAAGATATTTTTAAACGAATTCTTTTCAAACTACGTTACAATCCAAACCATCACAGTTTCAGACAACAGTTTTTAGACAACTATAAATATAGAAACCATTCCACATGCTAAGGGAGTATCTGAATACGAATTGTGTATTAAATCTTCCAATAAAGAAAGGTATTACTTAGGTGTACATACCTACCTACATATATAAGCATGTAAAATCTATAAGCTTTCTATGTATATATATGTATATGGGATTAAATTTGAAACGTACTAAATCACTCTAATAAAGATTAATACATCAAAGAATTGTTATATAGGCGGCCTACTTCTGTTCTATTTGCCTACAATAATGGTTTTTCAATTACATTAAATGTGTAAAACCTTTCATGCGTTGATCTATTCTTATGATGGAAATAAACGAATTATAGCTATACGTTATGCATTCATTAGTTCATCTATGTATTCTTAAATAAAGTGTCATCATATTTTCAAGTAATAAACAAAACTCATATGTTTAAGAATGTTATAATTTCCACGAATAGGTAGCTGTTAATAAATTAATTTCTGCATTATTAAATAAATATAGAATAATCTGCAAAAACTGGCTTAATCTATCGTTATATTATTTTTATTAAAAAATATAATTTTATTGATTTAATTTGGAGAAGTATTTACTGTTAAATTAATGATTTAACTGTTGGATGTTTTAAATCAATAGATAATTTAATAATGATGCATTAAACGCATCTGAAATCAAGTTGAACGACTAAATTTTGAACTTAACTTATATGTCACTAGTATATTAATATTACTAGTCATATTAATTGAATTTGTAAATCATAATACCACTAAATATTTTATAATTATTTGACACAATACTTATTTTATATACGCATAATACTAAACTAAATTGAATGTAATACCCTGAAACTTAAATTTATTTGATGTTCATTTTATTGACAAACAAGAACAAACATTTATTACATAAAACCTGAATGCCAACTAGCTGGGTAAGTTTATTTTGTTGTCATTATTCGATTTACCCTGAATCCAATTAACCTCATTTGAACTCAGGGAAACTGGGTAAAGGACGGATACATCGCGATAATCCTGATATGACTTACTTCCTCAACCGATTCGCCTTATAGAGATATTTTTATGTTTTTGTATAATTGCACTGATGCAATAATTTGTTGATTTATAGCGATTCCTACACTTTCATTGTATTTGTTCATAAATTAACAGTGTAAACTAAAATAGACATTTGTTCGAATGGAACTAATTTTCTGCTATTAAATAATTTATTGAATGGAACACTAAATTCATCGAAATATCCAAAAGGATTATAGCAAAATAGTGTGTGTATACATAATCTTAAAAGATATTTTCATTAAAACATTTAATACGAAAATAAAAAGCAAAGAGATTAGAAATTTAACTTCATTTAAAACTACTTTGAAAGTACGAACAAAACGTAATTCTAATGGTACTATTAATAAAATTAAAACAATAGTTTAAATTACTTAAAATATATATAACACAAAGTGTAAACAATATAAATACATATTGAATAAACTTTTTTATTTATTAAACAAAATTCATGTCAAAATCGACATTTTTTATACAGAGCTACATACGCTAATCACACAGTTATTATAGTCTTATAATAAGCCATAATATTGTTTTAAAGTTTGTGATAAATTTCTCAAATAAATTCGTTTGACACAATGTTTATATTTTGAACTAATTCAACTTATCCAATTGTTTACAAATCAATGTAGTGTTCTACAACTTGACCGTTTGTAATAAAAATATATTTAAAAAACAATTTAGTGTGAAAACTGTAAAAGTAACACTATCACACATGTGTGTGATGTAATGTGAATGCTTGTATTCAATCTCTTTAAAACATTTTTATTAATAAATTGTTTGTTAAAATTATGAATTATGAACTTGCACACATTCGATGTGTAGATTTAACACCTAAAAACATTTAAAATTTTGCATGAATATAATTATGATTTAAAAACATACATATAGAAAATATCAATAATTTTGAAACAAAATTAGTTATATTTCATATATTTCTAAAAAGGTTAACATTAATTTATATTAAAAAATAATTTTAGAGTCAACATATATTTTTACAAAAAAATATTTTGACACGTTTTATGGATTTTGAAAACCGAAATGCTCATAAGTTAGACATGAAGTGTTTATAATGTGTCAAATTAGAAAAATCGATATTGTAACCGGATATATTTTTATATTTGAGTAAATCTCTGCATAAATAAAAACAATAGCATTTTAAAACTTCAGTTAGTAAATTGTGTCTTTGAAAGTGACTATTTAAAAAAAATCTATTCTAGACATATTTTTTCAACATACATATATGTATATACTTTATGTACGTATGCACTTTAACATATTATACGGATATGTTTACTGCAGTTGGGACATACTTTTATAAAGATTAGTATTAGTAATATATACGTGTACCATTTTAAACCCGAATATAACGATAAGAAAACATATATATACAGGGTGTCCTAAAAGTCTTTAACTTTTTTAAAAGACAAGTTATAGTTACAAATAATTGACATTTTTGGCATTTATTATCCTTGATTATAATGCTTTAAGTAGTCATAAACATTTTATATCATTGCAATTTAAATTTATAATACGCATAAATTCGGGAAATGGGGATTACAGTATTAAAGAGAAGGTTTATTTTGTGTAGTGGGCGATTTCTTGTGGCAAAAGGGAAAAAACCCGATAATTATTCCAAAAAAGATATTTGAAAGAATTTATATGTTTCTGCAAGTGCAGTACATTACTGGTCACTGACATTTTTAGAAACTGGAAATTTAGTATCATTTTCAATGATCAGATTATTCGAAAACTATGACTAATGAAGACAACAAATAAAATCTTCTACAATTATAGAATATGAAAGCACATCTGTACGCTCAATTTCGAACCAAGCTGCAATTTCAAAGTCGTCAGAAGAATTTTCCGTCAAGAAAAACCATTCCAACCACATTATTGCCGAAAATTGTACGATGGAGATGAAGATCGGCGAATCTATTTTTGTAAAACAATCATTCAGAATTGCAACATAGATCTTGCATTTAAAAAAATTGTTTTCTCAGATGAGTGTCACTTTGAATTAACAGGCTCCATCAATAGACACAACATTCACTTCTGGTAAGAGATAATCCCATCAGAAAATCCAGATTCTTGTTAAAACTCTTTCTTTAACTGTTTGGGTTGCCATCCGTTTCAATGATGTCTTTGCTACTGATATTTCAAGACACAATGATGGGTTAAAGATATTATTGTATTCTCAAATTCTTGTATATATCAAATAATCATTTCCAATATGACAAACACAGTACATTCAACATAGATATTTCAACAAGATGGTGCTCCCCACATTACTCAAGAGCAACACACAACATTCTCGAAACTCATTTAGAAGAAAGGTGGATTGGACTCCGAGGAGCTATTGCATGGTCTGCACAATCCCCTCAGGTAACTTCTTGTGACTTTTGGTAGAGGAGATTCTTTCAGGAACAAGTTTACACCCCCCGCTAGCATAGTTTATCTAAATTTAGCTGCGCTACAAAAAGAAATTGAACGTGACACTCTGCAGATTCCACTAAAAATGTTCAGACATCATTTGATGTGTATTTTGAAATATATCTTTCCCTCATTTGTTGTATATTTTGAAAATAATATCTTGTTTATAAAAAAGTTAACGACTTTTGGGACACTGTTTATATATTAGGGGAAATGTTAACTTTGTTCAGAATGTGTAAATGTTTGAAATTATAATAAAAATTGAATTCAATGGACAAAATATTGTTTAAAAAATAGCAGTTCGTATATTTAAATACTCAAGTGGTTCGTTCCAAAGCACGTATTTCACTAGAGAATGTAAATTTGTGTTTCAAATTATTTATAACTGTTTCTCGTTAGATTGGATATTATATTTTCAATCAATGGCTTCCTTATAATATTTTATTTTACCCCACTCAATGCATCATTCAAATATTTATATGGAATTCAACAAACATATGAGTACTTCTAATTGTTCTGGTGAGGCCACAATCAGACGGAAGTCTTCTAATTACCCACTTCTTTTAATTGCTAATATCATCTATCTGTCCATTTTGGTTTTATTTACAAATTTACTAGCCTATATACAGACAGTTATTCAATATAACTTAAGTTTACCTTTTCAAATTGTATTTCAATTACTTTATGTTTCTTTTATCGCATCTTACTAACTCCTGGCGACTTCCATGATGAATATTTTCCATTTCACTCCATCGTTGGTCATTCCTTTCAGGTCCTGTGGTGCCTTCCCGGTATTTCCCGCAGTACATCCAGTTTGCCTTTGGTCTTCCTCTCTTTATTTAAGTATACACTTTCTACATTAAAACTTTTTGTGATTTTTTTCACAAATCATTAGCAAGTTGTGAAACAAAGTTTCTCTCTAATTGTTTCCCCAAATGTGTGTTAATACTTATCTAAAACATATTATATCCAAAAAACTTTTCTAATCTTTAATCCAAAATTAAGAATCTGTACCTTGCTTTTGCGTGTATATCATTTCTATAGGTAAACTTCTATTTAAATTCCTTAACAAAATGATTTATTTGTTCAAATATAAAAATTAACATAATCTTTTCCGTTGTTTTTTAGTTCTTCTAAATCAAAAACTATTTCAGTTTTGAAATGTAAAACTCGTAATAACGAATAATAGTAAGATCTTAAGTGCATATTAATTTTACTTGCACGTAATGTAGGAATTATTTAAAAAAAAACTACGCATATTTTACTGAACGTAGCAAACTTAACAATATATTCAGTTAAATGAAATTTGTCTAATACATATTTTAATGTATATTTTAGGCCAAAAGAAGAAACATATTATTACGTTGTTTACCGATATAACTATTTGTGTGATAGAAACTTGTTCCACATAGGAAAACAAAAGTACACTTTACGAATCGAGTCAAGGAACATAAATCTCTTAAATTTTAAATAGATTGCAATCTTTCCTCGTGCAACAATATGTCCGTCCAATTTTACAATCCTATTATTACAATCTATTTTAGATTATAATTGTTTTAAAATTTATCAAATAAACTAGAAACTATGACTTTTATGTACAAATATAAGAAGCTCTTCAAATCAAATCCCCTAGCTTTTCTATAAATTCCAATTTCATGTTCAATTATTCCTATATTTTCTTCAAGTGTTTTTCGAGGTCTATTTTTGCATGTTTACCTTTATTTTTGTTTCCATTTATTTTGTCTACTCTCATTTTGAGAGCTTGATTTATTCCATTAAAATATGTTACACTCTTGAAAAGGTTGGAACAACGAAACATTTCGAGTTATTGTCTTAGTGAACTATTTAAAAACGATAAAATTCTATAAAATAATGCTAAAAGCTCAGTGGTTTTAATTTTGATATAAAACAGTATACCATAAAATACCAATAAGTTTTCAAAGATTTATCATTTATAATTTAAAAAAAAAATGATATATGTTCATTTGTTCATTAATAAAAAATGAAAATAACTGTAGAAAAGGAAGAAAACTGGTTAACACTAATGTGATATAACTAACCTAGACTGTATGTAATATCAAGACATAAATCTTATGTATTATAGGAATAAGGGGTATATAGATACGTATTATTTTGATACTTTTTCAAGCAATATTGGTTATGATATACAGACTGTTATAAATGATACTTTAAAACATAAACTACTGATTAATCAAGACGGATATGTACAAAATGTATATACACAATCTGATATATAATGCGACAGACTTAAAAAGTAATTTAAAGTGGAATTTAATTGCATTTTGTGAAAAGACTAGTTAAAAGTAAAACTTAATACAGATGTTATCACATACCGAAAAGGTTATTGAACAGTTTACTGGAAGATTGAGGAAAACTATGCGGAAAATAAATGATATAATGGATAATTATGTAAAAATGATAAATTACTCAAATGAACTAGTTTTACTATATATGAAAATATTGTAAACTGTTTCGACACGCTTGTATCAACAGGGACTTGGGCCATGTAATCCAGTAGTACAAGCAGAACTTCAACGTATTATTAAATTATATACAATAAACAATTAAGAAATACTGATTATACTGTCTACCACTGCTATTTTATATTTCGATGATTTTTACTAATTTTTGCATGTATTGATGATAAGATATTTTCATTGCATTCATTTAGAATCTAAATAACAGTCTTTCGTTTCATATAATTGATTTTTATGATAAGATTTATCAATATTGTACTATACTTCATTCAGAATAAGCATAAACATTGCAAACCTATTGTATCCTCCGAAATTAATCGATTAGGGCACCGATTCACATCAGGCTTCCGTGCATTCAAACAATTTCCCCTCTATTATCAAGTGTCATATTCGCTGCATAATTTATCGCAATACATAAACTATGTGTGTTAAGTAGCAGTGAAGAACACTACCAGGTGATAATCAAGTTGACATAAAAATGGCAATAACACAAAACTAGAGTACAGTGTTAATAAATATTCCATGCGACTTGTAATAAAATAAGTAAGTGGGTATTATCGTATGAATTCTCAATTTGAGCGAAACTTCAGGAAATAATTAAAATATTGCGTATATTAAATCTTTTGGATTAGTAAATAAATTGTGTTGCCATTATATATTATTAATTCTTCTACAATAATGTGCTAACAATTCTCCCGAATACAAATTATTCGGAAGAATATATTTTTGTAATTTAATATTATTTAATAGTTTTAATTATTTGTCATTAATTTGTTATTAGAATTAGATTCATACAAAATGTTGTACCTCACACTAACTAATTTAAAAAAATGCCATGTATTTACAGGTATATAGTATTTAAGTTTAATTTCCTCTTATTATGTCAACAGTGATTAATTTTGTATTCTATGGTAAAAGTAATTGCTAAATGGATATTATTAATTGCAAATAAAACTTTAACATATATATATCATACATCTTCATTGACGTTAATGATCACAATTCTTTGATGTGATGCATCATTTTATTACATTTTGTGGAGAAAAGAATTGTTCTGTATTTATTTTTAAAGCGGATATTTACATATCTTGTATTATATAAATCAATGATTAACTCAGGATTAACAAAACAGGTTATAAAAAGGTATGCCAATTCCAATATTATATTCGTGCATGTCATGAGTTATTTTATTATTCTATTATTAAAATACTTAACTAATATTTCAGACAAACGTTTTCTTTTAATATGTATATATACATATATATTAGTATACATATATGAACAATTAATTTCAAATAAATCCATACTGCAATAACGGCATTATTATTTTCATATATTATAGGCTGATATAAGTTACTTTATTCTCTGTTACACTCTTTGTTTTCTAATAAAATGTTTAACATTTTTAATGAATTTTGATATCTGAATGTAACTTTTGAAATGTATTTTAATTTTGTTTTGTAAAACTACTCTTTGTATTTTAATGGTATGCATTTTTTATTCGTACTTCTTGCTTCTTAAAAATTGTTCAGCTCATACCATTTGCATTATTTTTTACCTTGCTAATAAACCAAATTATAATCGTTGCAAAAGATACAGTTATTAGTATTTGAGTTTTTTTGATTACGCAAAAACTTTATTTAATGTAAGTCGATAATTGAAATATGTCATGTCTTATCAAACGGCCGTTTTTTCGTATTCCATGTCACGCGAACTATAAAATAACATTTAAAAATACGTTCAATGTAAAATCATCCATGTTTTAACAGCTCTTAATCCATTATTCAAGATATCTATATTTAGGTACTATAGTGACGAATTTTTCTTGCACAACAAATTTTAAAATGAAGATAATTACATGAAAATGCTAGTGCTTCATTGTTAGTGCTGTAATATTGACTTAGTTGACGGTCTATTATGTCAAAATTATATATCTTGATTGTGTGTAATTTTAATTGCAAAACCATTTTGTAATATTTATTTGCAGTTTATTAGTTATGATAAAATTACGGTATATTTTGTTGCATTCGCATTTGTATTGGCATTTAAAGTTTTCTGAATTTTTATTTTGTTTGCAATTGTATGGTTTAAATGTTTAACAAATTGGTGTGATTCCCTATACATCTATTTCCGCTCCCTATATCTTATAGTTCAAACATATATTATATATAAAAAATACTCACTTATATGAAACTTTTAAACACACAGGAAAATGGTATAATCATGGTTTTATACTTGGAAAGAAACATATGTTTACAACATTCCACAAAGAAGGACAAAATACATAGCGCATGAAACATAACATCGAATGTCTCGTTGATAATCTTGAGTGGATTAATATTCTAAGAAAGTGACACGATACATAATTATCGATACAATGAAATTGAAATAACAAAATAGAATTTATGTAACAACAGAAATTGTGAACAGTTTGAATTGAATGAAATATAAGCATAGTCGTATAATTAAGATTCGTCGACAGAAAATGACTATATTTATGTTAAAATCAAGTTTTTGATTTAAAGCATAGACTTCTAGATAAACTACAGATCGAGCCACTTTTGTCTTTATTTTGACAACAACATATTTCAAAGCAAATTAAATTGTATAATTACATCTTGCATCCGGGGGTTAACTAAAATAGTAAATATTCAAACACATATTATTCACATGAAAACACCAAACTAAATGTATTTTTACTTTGTTAGATGTATAAAATAACCAATTTTAATTTTTTAATTTTTTTAAGTCGTTGTTTCAATCTGACAAGGCGTTGTGTTGCCAACTTGTACTTGCGTCGCTGCGTTGGAGGCGCTCCACCGGCCCGTAGTAGACAAAGATGGTGTTCGGTTTCCGATTGTTGGTCTTTAAAAAGCTGAATATCTCTGAATAAATTCGGATTTGGACGGTTGAGCTCCTTCTTCAGTTTACAATGCCACGACTCAAGATGATTGGTAGTACGAATACCGTCCATAGTGTCACAATGGGACCACATTTCAACGGGAAAGCGGGCAGTCAGGGGATCCACCCAGGTAACTGTCACTAGTCACTTTGGACATGTCAATTTGTTGGACATGCCTCCAAATGGCCTAAGAATAGTGGAACAGGCAGCCACGAATCTGAGCTTCGGAAAAAAGTTGTACTGAAAAACTGTCCGGGAAACTGTTCGGGAAACTGTCGTAATAAAGTCACTTGCAAAGTCAATAAAAAAGTTTCTGGTTGAAACTTCTATCCGAAGCGTTGGCAGGAAGTTTTCAGAATATTGAACATCGTAGTATAAGTTGGAATATCCTTTGAAGGTAGAAGACATAATATGCACATTGGGAACATCACCATAACATGGAGCCAATAGACTTGTAAATACATTTCAGGCGATATTTGAAATGTTCCATTCATAAAGACTATTTCTCCCTCGCAAAGAAGCCGAAGACTTTGTTGTGTTCTGCAAATTATTTGTCTATTCTTGATACCGTTGTTTGTAATAATGAAGTTACACCCGTCCTCAGTTTCTGTCCATTCTCCTGCAAGGGCTATCTCGGCGCGCGAATGAGGAAGTTTTGGTAACCGACTGGATCTCAAGGTACAAGGTACTTTTATGCTTTTTGAATGACGGCATTTCGGTCCATCACCGTCTCGTTTGCGAAATCGACATTTCTGAATGCCTCATTGAAAACTTACTTCGACATTTCCAGTAACTGTTTGCATCATTTTTGTAATTTATAAATAGTTGATTTCTATTTAGACATAAAATCATACCACCGTGCGCTGATGTAATAAGCTTCATGTTTGCTGATATTCATCAATATACGAAGCAATATCGCTCTAAAATAATAATACGTAATAGGTATTTGATTGAATTCTGTCTACAACTTCTGTAATTATACGATCAATAAGGGAGAAATGAATCTGCTTATCATTCAGAGTAACGACGTAATCGTATAATTAGTATTTAACAATGGAAAGGCGAAATAGGAAAAGGCGAAGTGGAATGCAGCCATTTCACTGATGCTATTTTTCGAAATTTTGTAAACTATTTTTGTTGCATAGCTACATAGTTACAAATTATGGACTTTAGACACTTTTTCATTTGACAATACTTCGTAGAAACTTTCATTGTGTTTCAGACCATTATATATATAGGCTTAGGTTTAAACTATTTGTATAATATATTTAGTGAGACATTCTACTAAACAAGCCTCGTATAGTGTCAGTGACGGTTTTGGTAACATTTGTCAAAAATAAAATATAATCAACTCGTTATCAAAATAAATCCGTAATCAAGATAATAATAGATATAGTAACACATTCATAACTAGCATTAGAATTCCTATATGTCTCAGCTCTAACCCACTAAATATTATTAATGATGTAATAGTGCCTAAGTATTTAAATACAACACAGACATACATTTAGGAACACGTTAAAGCCGTTATATTTAGTAATTAAGATAAAATAATCAATTAACGATCTCTCAAATTTACTTTATCTGTATTGCTTCATGATACCAAGTCAATGCAAATTTCATTTCAGTACTGCAGTCACCTCAAAATGACATACATAGGCATCATACGAGGAAACATGCGAGACCTCAAAAGGCACCCATAATCACAGCCATAAGTTGGAACTATAGCTGAGATAACAGTGCTGTTTAATTTATAAACCAACGTTAGTATTAGAATATCCAAAGATACATGTTCTAAACCTTAAGTATATTATCATATTCTATTTTTAACAAAATATATCATTTATATTTATGTCAAACTTAAATATGGATGAAATAGTTGTTTCTAATTCAAATAAATAGCAACATTCTGAGTTAAAGAATAAGAATAATTAAGAAAGTTTAAAATATGTACATATTCATTTTTTTGTTTATAACAATTGAATGTTACTTTTTCTCACAAAAATATATTTTATATGAAAATGTCCGAATTCTTACAATATTACACCATGATATTATGATTATCGTATGAAAACCAAACATTATATGATTGTCATGATTTATAAATAGTAACAATTACAATTAAACGATTAGTAGAGGGTTAAAACTACGAGTAAAAAGATGATGATGGTCAGTGTCAATTGATAAATTACACGACGAAAATATATAGTGTGAGTACATTTATTACATTTATTATCCAGTTTATTTATTACTGAACATTACAAGTTAATCAATAAAATGAAATGACATCATCAATGCATCGAATAATTTATTGACACTGAAGATAATCAATAAATATATTAATCAGCTTTTAAGTATTTTATAGGCTGAGGTATAAGGTCAAATTATTGATCTAAAAATTATTTCATTATAATATAATACAATATAAAACAATATAATTAGTAATTATATTTTATAATGATGAATAACAATTCATGATGAACAACAATTCACATCACAGTTACAATATATGTTGAAAAACTAAAATCATGTAGGTAGGTGCTCATTTTCTAAAAGCACCGTATAAAAAAAAAAAAAAAATACATTTCTAAAATCATGCTAACGTAATTTTTGTGACAAATATGAAGTAAGAGTAACAGAACCAAAATTAATTTGCTATCATACCCCATTAATATAGTTCAAGTAATATAATATGCACGGTTTAAAACCTTTTTTCATTCTATAAATTTGTATAATAGGATATGTATATCAATGCAAAAACTGTATATATATGCAATATAAACTTTAACGTTTACTTAGTTATTCACTTTCAAAGTAGAACTATTATATATAAATTCTAACCATAATTAAAAAAAAGTGCTTTAAGGAGTATTTTCCATTTTACTTGTATATTTCTTCTGGAGCATGTCGGTAATAATATACTGCGCGAGGATAAATTTATTCATTCGTATCAGATTCTTTATAATTCTATTGCATCATTACTAAAAATTAATACATTTATTTCAAATAGTAACTATATTTGAACAGGTGGTTGACTGTATATGAATAAGAATATATAAAATTACATATTTATATGAAAAGTATGTTTTATCATACAATCATGATGCAAGCATACTTTTGTCATTTTAAGATTGTGTTTTTCATAAAACATTACATTTTGAATTTAATTAAAAAATATGTTAACTATTTTTACATACAGATTCTGGAGGTAATTACAATTTTTATTCACTTGTATATTATGTATTCCACGTTACAAACTGATTGGAAAGCTATATCTCATAGAAGTAAATATAATATATCGTAAATAAAGCACTTTAGTTAAAAAGAACATCACACTTAAAATACCCTTAAATATCCGAATTTGAGGTATATGATTAAGCATCTCGGCCCCAATATCCATGCCCAAGACCAAAAAAATGAATATCATCATATATCTTACTGTGTATAATGTGAAAACATAATATTTATTTACATAGTAGTAGGTATTATTTGCATTAACTGTCACATCAGTGAAAAATAAACAAACCACACATGGGGGTGTACCTGTGTTTGTGAATATACAAACGTCATGAAAGACTCTGGATTGAGTAAGTATAAACGTTGAAGCACATATGATGAGAGAGAGAGAGAGAGAGAAGCATACTCAGAACTGGGAATGTGATGCCAGATAATTTATTGTATAATTATTTTGTTGAACTTCTAATCTCAAGATAAGACATATTAAGTAGAGGGGATACAAACAGAACTACATTGTATACCTTTGAATGTAAATACCATTGTATATAAAACTCCTCATGACCATAAAAAAACCGTATGTGAAAGCTTCCAGGGTATTATTTCCATTCATTTATAGATATATGTATATACTTATGTATAAATAACCTCACTGTAGTTAAAGTGGTGCATGCAACTATTTAAATGGTGTGTTTTAGTTAGTGTTTAGGTACCTACAATCATTATAAACTGATATATGTGTTATATTCTTTACTATATATAAGAAATTAAATAAATATTTTATTTTTTATGTGTAATGTATTTGCAATCAGATCTTTCTTTAATGATGATATGACTGTAAAAAATTATATATATAGATATATTTAATCACATATTAAAGTTATATTAACATTGTACAAAAAAATATACCTAACATTTAGTTTACAGACAGTTTTTTAGACTGTGTCAATAGATATATTATTAGACGAATATTTATACACAAATTATAATTTATTTAATCTTCATTTCTGGAATATCCTGACTTGTCAATGACAAAAAGTTAAAAACAAGGGGACACAAGTTAGTTGTAGTATTATACATTGAGATTAATTGAAGCAATTTGTTAGCCTTTGAAGTATCACGGCTTAAAGTTTATTCTTCTAAAAATTAGCCAGCTCCAATTGGCCAAAACGTCAAACTTGACTCTATACCTATGTTTTAGTGGTTTTAGTGGTTACCACGATTTTTTAGGTCAAAATAATACTTTAAATATGCAGTTTAAAGTCTACAATATTATCGGCATATCTGATTCAAGTACAGCTAAAAAAAATCATCGCATTATCTGCAACCAACTCCTAGATAATTAATTTTGAGTATCACAAGTAGGCTATTTGCTGTTACTTTGATGCATACAAAATTAATGTTTTTAAAAGAGCAACAATATATTTGCATACCCTTGTGCAAAATCAATTGTAATTCATTCTGTGTGAATGCTTGGATAATAGAATTTAAAAAATATATTGGTAAGCATAACTTCATTAGAAATATAAGAAATTTGGTCTAATATTTATGTACGCATATGCAGTGTAACCAAAATAGTGTAATAAAAGAAAGATATTTTTGATTGCCTGAAAGAAACGTTTCTGATTGAAATATTTGCATGTGTTAATGCATTTTAATGACTAACTGTTGTCTACTAAATTATTTTTCTCGGAGTTACTGTGTATTTAATTCCTAACTGCTACTTTTTAATAAAAATCCTGTATTATTTGTTTTCATTTATATTTTTCTAAAACGTCACCACATCTGCCTAACATATTATACACTGCTTTTATATAATTTTGAAAATTCTACTGTATTTATATTGATTAGCCGCATAGTTTAATGCATTATTTTAATTGAATAAATGAATATTATAAAAATCGGGACTTATAATACATAAAAACATATATTTTCCAGCACGTCACGCTATTATCCAAGTAATATTCTCAATCATTTTCATATTTTAATTAATTGCACAATGTAGGTCTATGACTTGTGTATGGAATAGGAGCAATTTTTTATCGGTTACTACACCGATAATTAAAATATTTTACAATATATAACGCCCTAACAAAGTTTAGCATCACTAATAGCTTACGTCACGCATGTATTGCAACATGTTCACTAATATGACTATATAATTTGTTGTTTTCTACTTATACAATACATGTATAGAAATAGAATGGTATATCACACTATACATAGGACTCTTTTTTTACAATATAATATTAATTCATAGGAAATTGTATAAATTATTCCAACACGTCACGCTAAAAATGTCTTAGTTTGTCTCTACCGCATCGCCGCTACAAGTTCAAAGTTGTGTAAATGCGTTTTAGCTACCTTTTAGGAGAGCTTAAAACTGATTTTATAATTAATTGATCATTATATTTTTATATAATAATTACTCAATGACAGTTAGAGAAAACTTGCATTGAACTTTCGATTTTAGATGCTTTCTTGGTAGAATTTTATTCTTGCGATTCTTAAAGACACTGTTGTAAGTTTCCAAACTACAGATTTATGTTACTTTTCTTGCAAATTAATTACATTTTTTATGTTAAAACAGCCAAACAGTCAATGATCAACAGTTAAACATCTTAGTTCGAAAGAATAATCAATATTATGTTGATTTCGTATTACAATTTAGTCGCAGTAAAATAAAAATCATAATGAAATGCGTTTAATCTCCACTTTTAGAAATTTATTGTAATTAAGCCTCCAATTCCACATTATTTGACTATGAGAATTCCTCTTTCCTTTCATAGAAATTCTGATATCGGACAGTATAATTAATTCTTTTCTTATACCTTTTTATACTTCTTTTCTTTAATATACCTTTCTTATACCAAATACTATGGAGATCATTCATTGAGGACTGAACCACTTACATAATCAATTTACTTACTCTAACATATACAGTTGTGAATATGATTGGGAATGAAGATTATAGAATGAGGAAGTGACGGTGAAGTACGTGGCAATGGGTTTTTTGGGGAGCCTGTGTTTGCCTAACAGAATAAAGACATTCAAGTGAATCAAGATTAATTACAAATAGACCTATAGTTGCAACGATCTGGTTCATAATGCAAAGTCTAGATAAAATTACCTTCAGAGGACCTTTTGCTTTTTCGAAGGATAACATTGACGCACAAAAATTGGTACTGGGACACATTAGTTTTATTAAGTTTGTACATTTATGCAAATTTTGAATTTCAGAAAGTGATTGTCTATTTATATAGTGAAAGAAAACGAAGAAGTGTTTAAATATTTTTATTTTTGGAATACTTATGCCTGTAATATTTTATTTGTTTTGAAAGTAGCTGTTTTTATATATTTCCATGCACTGCTGTTAATATAGATATTTGATTGTATGATTATAAAAATGTATTCATCTTTTTGTATCTATTAATAGCAAAGTAGGCTGTATTTATCAAAAATAGCATTTAATTTTTTAATTAAAATTGTAATAAATTCAAGCACGTCACGCAATAATAGTTCATTAATAAATGGAAACAGCCTATAGTAGTAAACTTACATTAAGTCGGTTTATCTTTTGTAATACCATTCAACTGCTATTAATAAACAATTGTATCATAAAATAAATGATTTAATACACTTGTAATAAACTATTATTTGAACTATATTAACACTAATTTTAAAATTAAATGTATAAAAGAAATATTTAGTTTTGTTGCAATATAATGGTCAAAATATGATATTTAAGATTTTACTAAGAACAGCAGAATGTTTTTTAAGATTTTAATACGTCATTGATAATTATAGAAATAGTCTCAACTAACCATCTTTAAACAAGCAGAAAAATGGGCTGAAGCTATCAACTATCATTCTGAAAATTCAATTAAAATATTTGAAATATTTTTTAATTATCAGAAATTAGTAGCCTATATTATTTTCATTAATGATACAACAACAAAAAAAAGTAATTTAAACCAAACATTTTTCAATGTTTTTTTGTTGAATATTTATCTTAAAATATTTATATATTTGTGTGTAGAAGATTATAATCTTGTACACGCAAATATTATCAATGAATTTTACCATACCTACAGAAAACAAATTTATTTTCATGGAATAATTTACCAAAAATTCTGTTTTTATTTTAGAAATTTAAATAAATCATTTTTAAAAGAGAACTAACCACCACAATTTAATGAGATAGTTTTGGCATGTTTGTCACGCACTTTAAAAACCACAGTTATTTTATTTTCCACAAAAAAAGAAGATTTAAATACGGACATATCTAACAGTTTGTTAATAAGAAATGAAGCAGTCTAACAGTATGGGCATATTGATTAGATTTTATATGCGTTTTTGTCTACTTTAGAAGTAAATGTTCAGTGCTCTCATCAAAGTTTGTTTACGTTTCTAATTTTATGTTGCAAATAAAATTACTAAATTTTGTTATATTAAGATTCACGACACACGGAGATAAAAGTAAAATAAATAGCTTATTCTATTTAAATTCAATAAGCCTGGTTATAGGTACATATACACTACAAAAATTATTATTTAATTTGAAATATGTAATAACAATAATTGTTTATAATATGTAAAAAAACTAAAATGTAATATTATTAAAACCATATATTTCGTAATATATTGGAGCGAATACTTAAAAGGAATGAATACCTGGTAATTTATTTAAAGTGTTTTCAAAATACGCCAATAATAACCTTAGGCATGTCACAAATTTGCATATATCATATTTGGGTTTAATTTCCATATAGAGATCTAAAATTTATTTTATTTATTTCAATTGATAGTACATACATACATGTTTATGATACACAAATATTAACATGAAATAACAAAAAAATATTTTTTCAAAAATATTAGCATTTATAAACATCAAGTATAATGTTATGCAAAATACTTCAAAAATACATATAAAATATACTATTTGGGATATATTGCTTGGTGTATGTATCCATTATATAAATTCTATATTTCAATAATTCAAATATTTAATCGAGATGTGGCAATTGTTAATTTAAGAATAAGAAATGTCTGATAAATAAAGAGTACAGTATTAAATGATATGAAAAAGTTAAATTTGAAACTATCATTCATATCTCGTACGTTGAAAGAAATGACACTGCTGCTTGATAGTTAGATTTTCCAATAGTTTAGACACCTGAATAATGCAGATGTTGATGCGATTTGCTGCGATGCAGAAGCATGCATAAAGCAAGTTCGGCGATTTCAGTTCGGATGACGTCTGAATTTCACTATAAAATTTTGAGATACCCTCTTTTCATGAAGTCTTTCTTCTTTCCGATTATCAATTGGCAGTCGTTGATGGTACTCTGGGCTGCAGGTACAGGTGAAATGTATAAGTTACATGTCCATGCGACTGCTTCCATAAAAGTTTCACACTTCTTACGTTACATGCATAGAACAACTCTTACTACCGGATTACTGTTCGCATGTGTTACATTTTAACGGCCTATATCCGAATCCAAGTGGTTTCTTTCAGATGGCACACGTGACAGTTTCTGGTCTTAAGCCTTTGGTTAGGTGGAAGACTGGAGCACTGGCAAGTCTTGCGTTATATGTGGATTCGCTGTTGAAACCTTATTTCTGTTAACTGAATCCTGAAGCAGGTTAAAATTAAGGATTTCTAGGCACCTTGGAGTAGAGTTTCTCTCGAAAGTGCTATACAACTGGCAAATCTGAGAGGACTGGTGTTCCACTCTGGCAGATAAATATTCAATATTGAAGATTTGAGACTCCAACTTTACCTAAATAAGAAGTCCGAAACTGATGGAGATCCGATTAAATAGACTATTTGCCACACCTGACGTGGTAAGCCAGGCGCGCTACAAGAATGCGACGTCGATTGCACCTGGTTGTTATTGCTGGCATTAGATACATGAGAGAGGTTTCACGTTGAGTTCAATCAAGTGTGATTCCAACGCAAACTGTATTGGCAACGAGTTTTCTTGAAAAAGCAATTTGAAGAACGATTAATTGATACTATTCTCATAATAGATTGGCTACCGCTATCACTATCCTCAGACTCATCAATGTCTGATTATTTCTTAGAGGGTGAAGTTGAAACAAAAAATGTTAACATCCAACATATGATAACATAAAATAGTTGCTTGCACATATTCATGAAATATTTAATGGAATATGTACAGTTAATGACTTTCATGAGACTCTTTTAGCAGTTTATAGTTGTTTAGCTCATCAATTGCAGATAATTTTACAGCACTCAATGTGTCATCGATATTATGATTTTTGTCATTATTTTAGTATATACAATTTGTATGTAACATCTTTAGATGTAAAACATTTAGATTGCTAGTTTGGTGTTTTATAATACACGATGTATTATACTTAATATTGTATGAATATTAGTCAAGACAATGTGTACCTTATAACTTTTGTTTTATTTAAAAAAATACAATGCGTCTAGGGAATATTATATTATTTTAAATTAGCAATCGTTAATTAACTAAATTGTTCAATTATTTAATTATTATCAAAAATCTTCAAATAAACTTTTCAGTCACTTTTTCGGTATGTAATAACATTTGCATTAAATTTCTTTTCACAAAATGCAATTAAATTCCACTTCAAATTACTTGTTAAGCCTGTCGCGTTATATATTAAATTGTATATATATATACATTTTGTACATATTTATCTTGATTAATAATTAGTTTATGTTTCAAAGTATCATTTATATAGGTCTGTATATCACAACAAATATTGCTTGAAAAGTATCTAACTAATACACATATATACCCTTATTCCTATAATACATAAGATTTATGTCTTGATATTACATTCAGTCTACACAGGTTAGTTAAATCACATTAGTGTTAGTCAGTTTGCTTCCTTTTCTACGGCAACTTTACTTTTTTATTAATAAACATATTAATGTGAATAGATTAATTCAAAATCATCAATTCTTTAGAGTCTCTAAATGATACATCATTGATATCTTCATTGGTATATACTCGTATATATATACTGTATAATATCTAAATAAAAATCACTGAGCTTAATTTAATATTATTTTATTAAGAATAAAAATTATCTACACTAAAAGTGTGTGGCACGGCACAACACATAATTTTTTAAATAATATTAATAAAAACCAGGGAAACTGTATGAAATGTATTAAAAAAGGCATGAAGAGTTATGAAACAGATCCATTATGAAAATAGTTTATTAAAACAATAACTAAAAATGTTTGCTTCGTTACATACAACTTTTCCAAGAGTCATCAATATTTGAATGAAATAAATCAAACGCTTAAACTAAAATTGGACAAAATAAATTGAAACAAAATTAAAGGTAAATATACAAAAATAGACCGTAAAATATCGTAAAACAATTTAAGAAATATAGGAATCGTTGAACATGAGATTGGAATTAATTTGATGGAATGGGGGAATGCGTGATTTGAAGAGATGTACGAAAGTCGTTGTTGTTAGATGATTTATTTAATTTTAAGATTGTAATATATACTATAAAACTAATTGAACAAATGGTACACGAGGAAATATGGCAGCCCTTTCGAGATTTCAATATACCCTGTGGGTGAGGTGATGAGAAAAATTCAATAGCCCAGTTTTTTTCCTACAACTCTGGTTTAAAATCTTCTCCGAAGAGATCCTGACCATGATGAGTCCAATTTTTTCCTACAACTCCGGTTTAAAACCTTGTCCGAAGAGATCCTGACCATGAGTTCAGTTTTTTGTTTACTACGACTTGGTCTAAAATCATAGTCGCAGAAATCTCGACTAAAGATACAGAAATTATATGGTGTAATCAAAAGAAGTTTTCTGTGACCACTATTTATAAAGTTATACTCTTTATTAAATAGATAATTTAATTCAATAATACGGAGTATGGGTGACAGAGTCACAGAGCCAATCTCTTAAATCGTACTGTCATAAGCTGCAATTTTAAATGTGTTTTATTTTGATAGACTGTTTAATTGGGTGGAACTTACTCGCTGGGTGACACACTGATAAGTTCCCCAAGCGTAAAATCTCAAAACTGTAAATAATTGTTGAATTGGAGTGAGAGATTTATTTTGCGAGTAGGACGTCTTAAGTTATCAAAAAAAAGAGACATACAAATGTTGACTAAGGTATCCTTCCAAAATTGATAGCGTACTCTAAATTCCTCTTCATTATAAAATTATAAATTTTCCAATGGATAAAGTTAGTCGCATAATAACTGTCTTCCATTTCTAAGATTAATCAAATAAAACAAATCAACATGATCATACTCCATTCTTGTTAAGTTATTGTTATTTTTAATTGAATTCTTTTAAATTATATTCCCGAAATTATTCCAGAATGCTCCTAGATATATTGCATAAAAATATATCACGTATCCACTTCTGGCTGATATAGGAAGAATTAGATTGGTAAATAATTTGAAGAACCATAGTCAATGTATTAAACGATCACGGTTGATTTGGTCTATTGAAAAAAATCAATGTTATAAAGCAAAGACGCTAAGTAAGCTTATTTTACTTATTTTGTTATTAATTTTACTAAGTCTTAAATCATTAAATAGCATTCCTCCTATTCCTTTAAAGAAATTATAATTTTACCTAATGTTGATTTAACTAAAACTATTAAAATATCAATTGTTTGAAAAAAAGGCCCTAGTTGAAAACTGTGTACCCTGAGTCGTGTTAAAAAACTACAGACTCGGTCGAGGTGCATAAATCCACGATCTACTTTATTCACACCAAAAAAACTAGACTACAGAGTTTTCGAGCATAGATGCGGTAAAAAAACTTCCAAAACTTCATTGTTTGGAAATGTAAGATACATTAGACATAAAACACTGATTTATCATTGTTTATGCGATTTTATAAGCATATAATACGTAAATATATTTCAGTATGGATTCAGTTTTTAGCGCTTATAATAATTGTGTAATTAATGTACGTTTAGGTTTTTCTTATAAAAAATAAATTAGAAAACATTTTCCCTGTATAATAACTAATCAATTTGATATTGAAGTATATAACAGACTTCTCAACAAGAAATTTGAAGAGCCCGAATGTTTGGTTTTTTCTTACCTGAACTGAAACAAGAGCTTTTTTTATGTTTCTAACATCAAATGTGCCGGTAAATAAACAATACAACTAAGATTCAAAAACAGTCCTCTTTTAAAGTTCTATTATTAAAATTACAGACTTATTATTTTACCTATGATCTGTTAACACGCCGTGTATTCCGAATATGTAAATTAGTATCTTTAAAAAAAGTGTGTTTGTATAATTGATTATGTGCAGCAATATCAACGCATCTAATAAGTAGACCGATACAATATAGAAAAATAAAGCCTTTATCTATCTAAATATAGTTTAAAATGTATTTTAATGAAAATTAAAATATATATATATTTATCAATTAATATGTAATTTGCAGTGCATTATATTTTCTCGCAGAAAGAAATTAAGAAATATACAATTATATAGGAATATATTTTTGCTAACTGTATGTCATTCAAATATTAATTATCTTAATTAAAAGTGACTGAAACTTATTCATCCGACTAAATCAAGCAAAGTGGCTACATTCAAAATAAAGTTTGTTACTTTTGAATCAAATGAAGAGATAGTCGGCATTTCAGAACCATTGGTGAAAAATTATTCCATTTAACAGAAAATCAACAGTAATTTACAATAAAGTTACATTTACAATTCTGATTTAAATTTATAAATTGAATTTGCAAAGAAACTATGTCTAGTTTGAAGTATACTTAGAAAGTTTGAAAGAAATCATAATTGTAGAAATATTATTAAAACATATATACAGTAATTGATACAATTTCTCTAATATATGGACACCCCCTCCTCTTGGATCTTGATATATGAAAAGAAGTCAATACGCATTTATTGAAATTGTATCTAGGCACTATATTAAATTGTGTAATTTTTGAAATTCATACTTCATTTACTCATTTATTTAAGATTTAAAAATTGTAAATCATCTCTTATTTTTTAAATGCCTCCTCTCTCTAGTAGATATCTTCTCTTAAATTTTAGATTAAAAAATTCGTTAAAAAATTCATTAAATAAATAAATGACTCTGGGTGTTGTATTATTAGAATTATGGTGATTATTACACAGACATTAAAGTCAGCACGTTATATAATAACGGGCATATTTACTATATGCACTGTTAATTGAGATCAAACTGAATATTTAAAGTCTGAACAATTATTAATTTTTAAAATATATATAAAATGCATAAATAGATGATTATTGAATACCATTTTTTTATTAATGCATTTTGATTATTGAGTGACCGTACCAGTAAAATATAATACGTTTCATAGCTTTATCAACTCTTTATACATCTGAATATCACATTACATGTACCTGCATGTTACTTCAACACGTTAGAGCAATATATGTTATACACAATTTATGGTTTACGCGCGATGGTTTAATGTGAAATCCCGCAGTATCCGAACGATATTAATTATCGATTTTCTTTATTTGATTTTGATCAAGATTTAATATTGATCAATATAGATAATAATATTTTTTAATTCACTTTTAGTGATAATGAAACAATTAAGAAGATTCGTTATTGATTAGTAATGCCCAATATCAGGCATTGTATCACAATTACTTCATAAATCTTTTATGAGAAAATATTGTCAAAAACACTTGTTTTCAATTTAACATCTAAAATTAATAAATTTATTAAATTCATTTTTTCGTGTATTTATAATATATTATTTTATTATTATTTCCCATATTGATTATAAGATTAGATTTTCTTATATAAAGTGTTTAAAATTCCGTTTTTTTGTTTATACTTCTAAAAAATATTTCAATAATCTATATACTCTTACTAATCATTATTTTAGGATTAGTTGATTTTCATTAGATATCCACAATAATAAAAATACCAACGACTATTTCATATAACGGATTCAGTTATTCCAAAATGAAATAATTTAAATGCATTTAAATTCATTCAAGATTATAATACTTTGTCTTAACACTCTAGTGTTTGAAATTGTGTTTCTCTTATAAAATGTATTTTCTTAAATTCTACATGCTGCTTCATTAAGGAATATATTGATTTGATCTGAAAAGCTTTAACAGTTTTACTTCTAATAATATTCTCTCTTTTCAGCATTTCCCTTCAATTATTATTTATTGATGAAATGGTTTTTGGTGATCGAATTTAATTTATAGATCATCATTTGAATTGTTATTTCGTCGATTGGATTTATAACTCCTCATGATTACTCATGCGATATGTTAAGCAAACTATTTTGTTTTGAATAGAAAAATGTTAGCCACATTACTGTATTTATTAAATCACTTCATTTTAAATTTGTAGTGCACCTACATCATCATCTTATTATTAACCTTGTTTTTATTCTTATTTGTTCTAAACATTTAATAAATTTATAATACCTATATCAACAAATTTTAAATTTTATATTACCGTCTTATAAGTTAACTTTTCTGCATACAAGTACCGTCATTAAAATATTAATTCAACAAATAATTTCTAAATAAACTAATGTAAATTGAAATTAGGATTTTATGTATGTTCCTATATAAAAAGTTTCTTAAAATCTCATATTTTAAAATGTATTTTCATGGAAAAAAACTGTTTTAAAATCCTATATTTATCTTTATCTTTATTGATATCTTATTAGTTTTCACCAGTGTAAATCCGAAAACCATACCTATTTATAAAAAATAGAATACTACATATTTTCGGATTTTTTCACATTATAATGGATATTATTATATCAGCAATAACATTAGTAATGCTTAATATTTGAGCTTACCTATTATGGTCAATGTTTTCAATAAAAATTGCTACATTATTCCATAGATTATACTACATTACGTAAGTTTAACTCTACAATATTTAAATAATATTGCTATAATTCAAAAACTTATTAACATAGGCAACCTTTTACAATATCAAATAAAGGTAGAAATTTGTTAATGCAAAAATAAGAGAAGAACCAAACACCTCATATATAATTTTTATCTTTCAATTGTGGGTTTATACTTTTTCTATTCTTTAAAATTCCTTCTGATGTATTACGTCTTATTATAAATTTAATTTTTTTAAGATGAAAAATTATAAAAGATTCTTGCTTATAATTACAAACCAAAGAAGGAGATCTCAATGTTTCATCTAAGAGTTGTATTTCCTAAAATATGTCATTCGAAACCTTAACATCTGAGAGTCTTTAACATTAACGTGCGTGGTTTATATCATGTAATTTTAGGAGTCTTATTTCTTAATTATATGCTCAAACGGATATCATTATTTTATAATTATATTACTTAAAGACTCTTAAACGACGACTATTCTTATTGTCTCAATATGCATATACCAGTTTTTGGCTGTCCACTGGAAACTAAAAATTAAATGATTGTAAATTTGTTTGAGAAAATAGTCAATGCTTGAGGGTATTAAAACAAATGTTTCCTACTTTATTTGATTTGATAAAAACGGATGTAATTTTATGACTTAAAAGAGATGCATTTCTAAATGAATAATTGTGTTAGTAACACAAAAAACTAATTGCAAGTCATTTGTATACTTACTAATAGGGCACATGTTGTTTTCTAATTTTGAAACCTATATCATCATCATCATTATCATCAGTTGTCCATCGGGTTCGACGAGGATTTGTGAAGTAGTTTAGCATGCCTGAGACGCCTGAAGGCCATAAGACCGATTTTCGAGCAGCAGTTCTAACTGCATGGGGCACAGTCAAACATTCTCATCGTTCCAACCAATATATATATATATATGTACATATAGTAAAGCATTAAATTATTTTGATATTTATATCTTATCTTTATTTTCTAATAAGATCATTTTTTGTGCAATCACAGCGAATGTTCATTTTAGAACATCGCTGTAATTGCACAAAAAACTGATCTTCAAAAGTTTATTGAAAGTCTTGAAACTTTTACGAGTAGTTGATTGTCTAATAAGTATATTCTAGTATAAACATTTGTAATAATGCTACACATTTATTTTACAGTGCGTTAAAAATAAACTTTAGTATATTGTTATTGATATATGTATATATTTTTCGAAATAATTTATTCAACTTACTTTTTGATAGTTAAATGCTGAATTGTATTGAATAAAAAAAGGATATTGGCACGCACAGATATTATTTAAGGGAAAAAATAAATAAAAGTGAATTTATATTGATGTATGCAACATGAATAAGTACATATATATAAAGTTTTTAAAAAAGTGTAGTTGAATAAAGTGTTGAATATCAAATTAAATTGGATGTACAAATATTTTATTTGTGAGTATTTGGCGTCTGAGATGGACCTCAATAACGCTATAGCTGTGGTTGGTGCCCGTGTCAGGCTCTCGAGATCCGAGGAAGGGGTTCCTACAATTATAATTTGTAGAAATTGATGATATTAAGGAGGAATTAGTATATCTAAGAAATCATCAAAATCCGCTATTTGGATTACCAGCGAAAAATTAATGAAGTATATTGTAAAATATTAGTAGATTTAATAATTTGTGGCCAAAATATTTTGAAAATATGCAACATAACATTTATTTTAATACTAAACATTTTTTATAACTTTCCAGTATTTTATTTAGCGTAAGAAAATAGTTTCTATAAATTATATTTTGATCAGATTATCAATGAAATATATTTTAATTGTAATGATCTAGACAATATACATATTTTTGAATTAAATCCATTAATCAAATAAATAGGTTAATTAAATACGCACAAAAAATCTAATAGTTTATTTGGATTACATATCAAAAATAAAATGTTTACTTTATAAAACATAATTATGTTTAAAAATAAACACCAAACATAAAACCAACAATAAACATTATAACATAAATTTTACATTTTGTAATATATATATATTTATATAAGCAATAAATGTCAATTTTAGAAATATTGTATATAAATTAATAGATTCACAATATAATATGAATTACAAGTAGCATGAAAAATGGTAGACTATTGCCAGCACACTTGTTACAAACATATATAATAAAAGTAGGTACATCATTCAAGTCGGTCAAATACAGGTTTAATCATAGAGTAGGAATAGATAATTGTAAATTAATTTAAAAATCGCATATGTGCCCATTGCAATTAAATTAAAATAATAAAAGAGATAGTTTTAAGCGTGGCGCCACCATGGATTTTTTATCGTAGAAAAAAATAACCAACATTTGATAGAAAAAGGGTTGCTTAAAACTTGCGGTATCTCAGTTAGGCGAGCAGCTATTTAAAATTGGCTTTTACTGCCAGAATCTGCAGAAAATGTTATAGCTATAATCGTGTCTAGGTCTCTAAATGTGTCTGCAATATATGTTCAAACTGTTTTGTTATACATATATACCATAATATATTATGTTATATCTCGCTTGTTTATCTATCTATTCGTATGCATCTTGCATACAGGGTGTGACCAAAGAAATAAGATGCTTACTTTGATTAAATTCTTTTTAAGCATTAATTACATTTTACTTTAAAATAACATGACAAAAATATTAAAGTGTTGTACATTAACAAAAACTAACATTTGGAAGGAAATGCACATTTGACACTTTAATTTCAAGTTTCAAACAACTTTTGAAATAATGTATTCTAGAAATATATTTGTCTGGTTAATTCCGTACATCTTGCATATGAATAACATTATGTAGCGCTGATATGAACTGATATACGCTCTATGGCATTGATTTTACTTACCATATATATATGTATATCCTGGCGTATAAGCAGACAATTTAAACCGGATTTCTCTCTGAAAAAGTGAAAAAAAAATAAAACCAAAATGGGAAAAGATAATATAGACTGCATTGTCAGAGCTATGTTACTTTTGAACCCAAGATTATTGCGTTGCTTCTAAAAGAGACCACTTTGAAATAAAACCGAAAAGACCGCACAGCGTTTAATTCTACGTGTGCTCTATAATGTGATGTGTATTCTTTTTTTCGTTCACAGACATGCTTTTAATTGACATTAAATTTGTTTGCAGCGGCAGAATTCTCTGTTTTTAGAGAAAAGTCGATTACTTTGTGCTTGAAAGAACATTCATATTTAATCACAGCATTACGCATATATTTTCAATAATAATTTACTATAATGACAATCTTTTGAATTTGATGTTTTGAGACACAGATAAGTAACACAATGTAGGATATTATATATATATAAAGTGTTACTTGTCTGTGTCTCGTAGCATTAAAACCAAAAGATTGTCCTTTCAACAGATTATTTCATATACAGTTATGTGATTTATTTGTTAATGCCTACGCCCTAACCTCTATAATATGTAAGTTATTTCATTCTGACTTCTATGTATTATATTATGTTGCGCAATCTGGTGATTTTTTAAGTCTACTATTCGCTTATGCTTATACGCCGAATATATCAAAATACATATTTTGATCAGCAAAAGGCATTATATTTTTGCTACGCGCGGGTATATTGTTCATATCGCATGCTACTCGCAACTTATCAATAGTAGATATACGTTTGCTCAAACGTGATTTGGTGTAGTTCCAAACGTTTTAAAGTTTCCTAGGTATACCTAGGTTTAGCACAAAATACGTTAATTTGTGTTGGCAGTTGGAGTTGCAGATATCACGCGTTGATTGAATAACACTCATTGAGAGAGGGTTTGCTTTACGCCATGAACGGGGATCGAATCGGGGATTTGGTGAGGAAGGTGATCTCTCTACCACATGGACCACTGCGCTCTCCTAAAGTCAGTGTTAGGCTTATACACCGGTGTCGCAATACAAAGTGGCTCCTCGGACAGTTTGCACCGCATGCCGAAATAAAGAGATCCCCCATTATAAAGGGACTCCTTATTTCACTCGTTACAGGTTGACTCCCTAAATTTCCCGCGGTATAAACTGACTCCCCTATAATACTTAATAGAAACCGCAAATAATAGTAAGGCAGCTTATAGCAGCATAATTGTGTATTTTTAGTTTTAGTTTTGAGAGAAAAAGAAGGGCAAGAAAAAATGTGTCATAACCCAAACTACCAAATTTATCGCTCTAACGGAGTCAGTTTGTACCATTCGTCACGAAAAAGACGGACACTCTTTATAAACAAGTTAAGGGAGTCAATTTGTTTTGAGCATGGTATTAACTGATTTCCCCAGTTTCAAACTGTCCGGGAAGTCCCTTTGTAACGGGAGTTAGTTTGTTTCGTCACATCGGCACATTGTGCGGTAAATATGTATTTTATGTACACGCTTGTATTTTTACCTAATCTAATAGGTGCACGTGTAAAGTACGACAAACAAACAACAAAGTATTGTCTAATATTGAAATCGCGAAAACATTAATGTCTTTCGCAGATAGGAAATATACATTTGATCGTCTTTTATTTACTTTTATTAATGCCTACTGCATATATATATAAAAACAATTGACGCTAAAATATGTTCAAAAAGATTGACGATAGACTTCCCCAAACATGACAGTTTCTGTGCCAAGGAAATCAAGCATAATTTCTGCAGAAATCCAGCGTCTTTCGTGCTAAAAATAAGTATCATTCTTATTAAAAATAATTAGTATCATTATCATGAGTCATTTTGTGGAAGTATAGTGTCATTTATTGCGTCATCGACGCGTCAAATTGCTTTCCAGCGGGACGCTCGATTTGTATTATAATCAACAATAATTTCAACAAATTGTTTTAAATTTTAAATTCTATGTTTTGTAATACACGTAAGTATACTTCATTTTTTTACTAATTCAATGCTGTGTATTTTAACATAAAAATTCATGTACTTATTCAGATACTGGTATAAACAAATTTTGTCCCCTTCCATATTAAACAGTTTAATGTCATATCTAAGCAGGACTAATCAATAAATTTAATATATGGAATGAAAATTTAAAAATATATGTATTAATACTGTATGACGCTGTAATGCTTCACTAATGACACTATTTTGTACAAAATCGAGTTTGAGAAATTTCAATTCTTGTGAATGACGTTTAATAATTATATATATGACGCTTAATAGCGTCGAATTATTTTTTACAGCATGTCTGAACAGAAATAAATATTGTGACGTTATTGTTTCAGGAATATATTTCCTGCTCTACGTTCTATCATTTTTACAGTCATATATGTGGTTATTGATGTGTAATCTATGAGATGAACGCATGCGATAAGTAATATTACAGCTTGACTGTATTATATAATAATAATACAGGCTTTTATTGATTATTGATAATAGAAGTTTATGATCATACATACCCTGTATGTGTATATTAACACTTCGTTTTATAAAGGGTATATTTATGTTACCGAGCTCGATATTTCTATCACATTCGTAGAATCAATTGAAATGTATAGCATTAACAATAAGAAATAGACAATATTGTAAAAATGCATTTATTTGGTGAAAGCTTAAAATACTTATTAAATTTACGTATATTTACGTTTATTTAAATAAGGTATAAAGAGGTAGGTCAAGTATAACGATTGCTAAAATTACTAATGACTAATATAATTAGTTTAAAATTAGTATATAAAATGTATTTCAAATTGAAAACTAAGCTTGATTCATATATAAAATCACATTTCCTACTTTTGTACTAAGTAATATAAGTATGTTAACATATGCTTGTTAAAAATTCAATAGCATAGGACAATAACAAGAAAAAAATTGTAATAATGAATAATGCGTAAAATGGAAATATGTATAAAATTACAAATATTTATATACCATTATCGAAAGCAGTATTAGTATCTCTTTCTTAGTTAAACTAAAATCGACAAAGATTGTCATGAAAAAATTATCTTTGTTAATGTATTATTGGATTTACTAAATATGTGGGTTTTTTTCGTTTAATTAAACCGAATAATAAAGTTATATTGATAAAAATATTTTTATTAATATTACGAATTCATAATGTCACTTTTTATGCAATGAATTTAATCGATGGGAAGTAAATGTTTATGACATAATAGCAAATCACCTGACAAAATAATTGTTTCAATGAAATAAAGACAATTATTAAATTATTAAATAGGACAACTTTTGATAATGTTTAATTTCTATAATTCAAATATACAAACATTAATAGCTAATTGTTGCAGATTATTTTACAAATAACAGTTGTTAATGAGTGAAGAAAAGAGGGATAATTTCAATTAATAGTAGTGAAATAAATAAATAAATTTAGAAATTAAATTGACGAGAAAACATTTAGCAGAGTCTATATAAGATACATTTAAAATTTGGGATACATACCTACAATCTAAGACACCGTGTGAGCAAATTAATTATTCGATCGAACAAGAAATCATTACGAAAAATATCACTTGAATTAATATACAAACATTTCAATGGACATGAAATATACGTAAATATATGTACATAAAAACAGTGAAGAGTGGTTAGATATTATGTGAATTAAAACTTATTGTATGCTAACAATAGAAAGCTGGGTCTCTTGGGATTCTGTCCAGTGACAGTCATTGCGTATGCATAATACATGTTTAATACATGTCGACCACATTCACTTTAACTTTATCGAGAGAATGTAAAACATTTTCTACTCCCTCCCACTCTGCTAGAAATAAGTTATTTTCTACTTTTTCTTGCTAACGAGAATATTGCCTGATGCAGAACCCACGCATGGTCAAAAAGTTATCGATCATGTGGATGATTATACATTCACTGTGGATGTATATATATATTATGTATTGTGGATGTATGTCGTTTATTCTGTATTCTCTTTGTTCATATGTATAAATTTAGTTCAAATACCTTTCTAGGGTATCAATTATAGGAACAAATTATATAAAACAAAATAGAGAGTTTCCACGATATTTACCAGTACGATGATTCCATTTTCCATAACAAATTTCAATGGTAACTAGTTTACAAATATTAATATTACAATCATAGAAATAGGAGAGGATAGAAGCGACACAGCAAGCCAAAGCTAGATGCAATTTTGTTGACGGAGTAAGGCCAGTC
>JAYRBW010115135.1:0-17654 GCA_036023295.1 Invenusta paracnida
ATGGGCCCTTTTATACAAATAAAGATAGACTAGGGCCCTTGAGTTATAATATAGAATAGGGCCCTCTACAAAATAAATATCATTATGGGCCCTTTTATACCAATAAAGATAGAATAGGGCCCTCTACAAAATAAATTTCATTATGGGCCCTTTTATACCAATAAAGATAGACTAGGGTCCTTGAGTTAGAATATAGAATAGGGCCCTCTACAAAATAAATTTTATTATGGGCCCTATTATACAAATAAAGATAGACTAGGGCCCTTGAGTTAGAATATAGAATAGGGCCCTCTACAAAATAAATTTCATTATATGGGCCCTTTTATACAAATAAAGATAGACTAGGGCTCTTGAGTTAGAATATAGAATAGGGCTCTCTACAAAATAAATTTCATTATATCGGCCCTTTTATACAAATAAAGATAGACTAGGACCCTTGAGTTAGAATATAGAATAGGGCTCTCTACAAAATAAATTTCATTATATGGGCCCTTTTATACAAATAAAGATAAACTAGGGCCCTCTATAAAATAAATTTCATAATGGACCCTTTTATACAAATAAAGATAGACTAGGTATAGGGCCCTTGAGTTAGAATATATAATAGGGCGCGGAGGATTTCCTCCAAACGGAGGACAACTCTCATGCCTGTATAATAAATTAACACTGAGAATTCTTTTTTTATTTCTTTTAAAATTATAAAATTATTTAAACTTATCAATTAAAACGTATACAATAGTAAAAATATTTTGCAAATCAAAATTATTTTTAGAGGTTGAAAAATGTTTTTAGCTTTATGAAAAATAGCAAAACATCATGAGTTAGAGTGACTCACATAATAGCTTTGTCACTGCTCTCTTCAATATCACTCAAGGCCAGAGAGTGTCGACTGTCAATCGAATGTCTCATGCGCAATGGCGGCACTTTATCGTCCTCCTCCTCCTCTTCACTTTCATTGTGACTCGAGCAACAATTACATTCCTCCTCCTGGTTAGTATGGGGAATTGTGGAATTTGGATCCGTAGTTGAGTGGTCGCGGAGGGAGGCGTGAGGACCGAAATACTCCATTTGACGCATACTCTCCGCCGTGCAATCGAGAGAGTCTTGCGAAGCCGTTACCGGAAGAGAGGTCATTGCAAGTCGCTGCTCAGTCACTGGAGCGTCATCATCGTCGTCGTCCCCAGTGCCCAAATGGTTGCAGGCGTTCTTTAGAGTGAGATTTGGCGGCAAAGTGCAAGTTTTCTCCACAGGTTGGTTGCTACTGCGGACACCCTCTGTGAACTGGATGGTGTCGGGGAAAGGCCGATTCGCTTGCGGTTGACCCGGGCGAATATTACGTAGTTCATCGAGGCTCGTTGCAAATCGATAGCTAGCCGAGGTTCTAAAAAAACATGTCACATCTTAAATCTATCCAAATAAAATTATTAATGCTTTTATGTTTAGATAATAAAAGATCATAGTAAAATGTATATGTCGCCATTACAGTAAAAAATCTCCAGAAAACACTTTCATTATTTTTTAGTCAATAATTATCAATATATATTAATGATGCAATAACTAAATGCACATAGCCACATACTTAGTTACTGCAAGACTGATTTAGATTATGTTAAAATCGATTTAATACGACATGTCAAATTATCTGTTCCAAAATTTATTGTTATTTAAAATAACAATATTCACTATTAAACAAGTAGTCTAAATAAATATTTAACGAAAAAGGAACTAATACTACTTGAACACCGAGCCTATAAAATCTAGTAACCATATAAGTGTATATAGGCATATTTTTTTAGTAGCAAAAATTGTATGCATTAAAATGAATGAAAATGTCATAGTCTTTCGTCCATATTTTCCATTAAAAAAGTTAGTTTATTTCAAAAATAGCGTGCTTATTTACTAAACAACATTTTATTGAGCAAGCAAGTTACCTTTTCTAAATAAAAAGGAAAATATTATTGTGAATAATTACGTAATTATCACAAATAATTTAATCATATTACATTAGGACAGTAGACGCAATTCCAGAGATAGTCAGTATTTGGCGAGTTTAAACCTACAACTTTTTTTAGTTTGTAGACCAACGTATTAGTCACTGCGTCACGCTATATAGGTATAGCTATAGTGTAAAAAAGCTGATTTAATTGTTTACACTCATGTATGTTCTCGCTGGTTTGCGAGGCACACTACATAATGTGTTTTTTATCTCTATAACACCCGATACTACTATGAACAAACATAATCTATGTTTATACTCACATTATTAAAACAAAATTACCATTTAGTAATTATGAATATCGTTTATCAACCAAGCAGGATTAGTTTTATATTATTTAATCACAGATTTGAGCGCAATAGTTGCAATTCCAACTATAGCCAGGAGTATTTGGAAGTTTTGAAATACCGATCTATTGGTTTGTAGACAAGCGTTTCACCCAATGCTCCCCTAAAAAATTAGACTTAATATTGAAACTAAAGCATATTTCTTTTAAACAAAAGGTGATACACCTTAAACTCAAAAACTTACTTCGTTCGCCTGAGATTATCGATGATAGCTCGTCGACCAATTTTCTCAACCTTTTCTCTAATCGAGGGTTTTATTTGTCGATTTCGTCGATTACCACCTCCTCCAATGCCATTTCCCAGAGATTTATTGGGAGTAGAATTAGGAAGGCGAAGCGCACTATTGGAAATTGCACCACATGACGAGCATTTAACTGTTGTTCGACTTGCCAGAAGGTCAATAGAATTACCGGAAAGAAGTTGTCGCGAAAGTTCTTTAACTCGTGACTCCTCTCTAATTGGACAGCGAAGAGAAAGCAGTAAGGTTATTTGTTAAAGATAATGATTAGATGACAAGTATAAAAAACTAGTGAGCCAAAGTTTCTACAATATAATAAATCCTCAAAAACAAAAATTTGCAAAATTATTTAAACAAAATATAAATATTGGATAAGTCTAACATATATTATTTAAAATCATGGAATCTGTTCATTTTATGAAACCGTTTAATCTATCGCCGTAATTAGTATTATTTGTAAAGTAACTAAATTTATAGCATGTCTATAAGCAACAAATAACATAATTATGTACTATATAAAATGACGTATATTATGTAGCTGGCTACTATAATTCTATAAAAGTAGTAGAAGTGACAACCACAATATTCTTCACACCGGCTACAAACAAATTCTGACAATATTATAAATTCCTAATTAAAAATGAAATTAATATAAATAACACGATTATCTAGGCAATCAATACAATACATTCACAAATGTTTAATTTAAAACTAAATTTATTTTGTATTAATTGATAATACATACCATAACAACAATTCCACTAATTAATAAATACATAACACTTAACAAAGCACTCACTTGGCGAGCGCCTTTTTGCGATCCTCTATCTCCAAGAAACAGGCATTGAGGTCATAGTAAAGGTTATTAACCCGTTCTAACTTCTCGTCGTAGTGACGGCGAATGTCCTGCGCGTGGGCCAGCTCCTCTCGACGTCGGCGGATTAACTCGGCCTCCACCTTGGGCGTGCAGGCATTGTCTGAGCGGATGTCCTGGAAGTGGGCGACCACCTCTTCGCGCCAAGACTCTTGGAGAATGGTGAGATCAGCAGATGTTAGCGCCAGAAGTTCCGTGCAGGCAAGCTCTAGGTGGATCAAGATCTTTGAGAAGGTGGGTCGAAACTTTGGTCGAGCGTTCCTGATTGGTGAACAAAAAATTATAAATTGTGATGTGCAAACAAAATAACACGAGAAGTTATTTTCTCACTAAAAAGAGAAAATATCAGTAGTAAATAACGAGACTATTGAAAATAAAATAAAAACACGTTATAAGCTATCAAAATAATCAATCCTCCTATTTTGTATTAATAAGTATATATTTAATTCGATATTTTACGATTACATCAAAGTCAATATGTATATTGATATTTTTATGATATGTGTATCGTTTATTTTTGCAAATGTGTCAATGTATAGAATAGTTATTCCAAGTAGTTACAAATTTTCGGTAACTGTAGTGTGAATTTGTTTACTGGTAATGCGTATTAATTCTTTTTTCAATTTAAGTCTGCAGAAATTGCTTAGTCCTGGGACCATAAGAAAAAAACGACGCTATGTTTTTTAGCCTCATCGAACATTGATATCGTGATGTTTATTTTAGAAAGAGGGTTTTAATTCAGTTTGGACATTATGACACTTAAACAAATCTATCAACTATTTTGCCCACAGTATCACACACATATATCAATCTTTTTAAAACCTTTGGTTCCAAATTTTTTATATAAAATATACAGGAAGAGGTTATCTCTTTATAGTTGGCGGTATCTAGATAATAAAATGTTATTTTCAGTTAATTTAAATTGTTTTGACGTAGCTATTGGTCTTACAAACGCAATTATTTTCAACAAATTTGACGACTTAAATAATGAACAATGTCTATTTTTATTTGCAGACTTAAAGCAGTAAGAAACAAAACGTCTCATATAAAACGAATAATACAGTAGTGACACTGATAAATTCACTATTATAGAAGAATAAAAATTATATAAGTAATGAAAATCTATAATAAAACGAATTCAAAATAATATAAAAAATAAATGAAAGAGTTCCAATCCACTCACCAGCAAAGCTTCATAAGCACTCGGAACTCTGTTGGACATGTTGTGGGTACTGGAAGATGCAAATGTTCGCTACCAACACCCCATATTATTGCTGAAGAGTCAACGTCTTTATAGGGAATTTCCCCAGTCAAAAGCTCCCACAATAGAACACCATATGACCTGAAAAAGTATACATAGTATTGGTTGGATTTTATTGGCGACGCTGTTAATAAAAATAATAAACACAATTTGGCATAGTACAGAAAGTAGGGGGAGAGAAAAGAAACTTATTAACGAACGTGTCTATATTAATTACTCTATAATCAAATAAAAAACTTACCAAACATCCACTTTGCTAGAGCATGGTTCGCTTCTAATGATCTCCGGAGCCATCCACGCAAATGTACCGGCAAATGACATTTTTGTACTTTTTTCAGTCCACTCACGTGATATTCCAAAATCAGAAATTTTCAATGTCTGATTATGCGACACAAGCACGCTGTAAGTAGAAATACAAATATGCTTTAAATAATAATCAAACAAAAATTTGTATTATTATAAAACCAATGAGCACAACTATCTGTTCGAGAATTAAAAATTAATTTCACAAAATTTAAAACCTACGAATATTTTAAGCTTTTTTAAAAGATTAATCTAGTAAGTTTGTGTACAGAAAATGTTACCTACTGGATATCATAATATTATTGTATCTATATTGCAATATAGACAAATTTAGTACACCAATTTTATATAGAAAATGCCTATAATTCTAAAGAATATATTATAAGAGAACCTATCGAGAATATTGTAAATTACATAACAATACAACACTAGAATGTTACTTAATTCACCTTTCATTACTAGAAAATCTCGTGACAGTCATATTACGAGTATACACACATAAAAGCCAGTGATCCACATTTCACGATAATACTAATTTGTGGGAAAATAAAAAATCGCAAGAATGTCTACGCAAAATTCGCTAAAATACATTACTACTTAAAACAAATCGGCAGCTACAGAAAATAAGAGTCGAACTAATAATCAATACAGATCAGACACTACAACGGTTAGAATATCTTTCACTAACACTATAATATATCCTTATTTAACTTTCTTTTCGCTCCAATTTCTACATAATAAGTAGCATCAGTCAGAGAAGGTAGGTAGACAGGAACGATATCTATTTTTTTATGTATGATAAAGATTTCGCTAATCAGTGTATTTGACGTTAACTCGGTAAAAAGGGAGAGAAGAGGGATGAATACAGCCAGGGAATATAGTGTCAGGGAAACAGATAGTTTTTGCATATGCATTGGATCAAGAATACTACGCATATAGCCTACAGAGTCTGTAGAAAAGGCTGTGGGATCCCTATAGAAATAGTTGCTGCTACTCGCTATCCGACCTCCCTATTCTCAATCTAGTCAGCCAATTAGATTTCTATCAAGTGTATTGATCTGCTGGGAGACTTTCTTTCTGTCCATCTCTATATACCGATAGCATGGTATCAGAATGTATGTATGTATATAACACTATGTGGGGTATACTGTATACTATTATCATTATGTAGATATAAGTATACTGACTATATAGGGTAAAATGCAGTATTAGATTGCAGTAGCTAAATTTCAATACGAGTGTCAATAAACTTTTAATAGTAATCAAATGCATAAATAAAAGTTGTTTATTTTGTTCATAAATTAACGGTTAAAATAGAGAGTGATCATTAATATTTAGTAATCGCCTCGAGTATTTATATAACGAATAAAAGTAGTTATACTTATATATTATATATAATAATTGGAGAAATATTTCACTTATAACGAAAATCGAGAAAAACATTAAATAAATATCTACTAACTTATACATTATAGTATTAATATCTTGGCAAAATTTTTACGAACATAAACACAAAAAAACTGAAACAAAAATTATAACAAAGCACCTTAGTCATCGATACATTCTCAATGCAGTACGCAAAACTAAAAAAGCCCAAGTTAAATGAGAAAAGTTAAATAATCAATAAAAATATTCAACAATAATAAGTCAGGAAATAAAGCCTAATATATTAAGTAGAATAATCGGTTTTATTCAAGACAGGTGGTTAGAAAAACTGTAAATGCATATTATGTTAAATATATGTATATGTTATATTTACAAATCAAATAATACTATCTAAAAAACAAAGCAAAATAAAAGGGCGTGGTGGTAGTATAATTAATCTAAAAGAAAAGTAAGTGACTTACTTTGGAGACTTTAAGTCTCTGTGAATGATTTTGTTGCCATGGAGATATTCCATGCCCTCGCCTATTTGTTTGGCCCAATCAACCAATTGAGCAGGATTTATCGTTTTATTGCTACGCAAAACTTCATAGAGTTGGCCAAAGGGGCAGTACTCCATTATTATGCAATAGCAGGGTGTAATTGTGCACACCCCCCTGCAAAATAAACAATAATAACTCAAATTCTTTAAAATGGTTAATAAATACATTAGAAAAAAATAAACAAAGTATATTATCACTGAAAACACTTTAGAACAGCTAAAACTGCACGTAAAATAATCTTGTTTAAAAATAGTTTTCGCTACTTATAATTAAAGCTCTAAACTAGAATTTCTAATAACTATCAGAAACAAAAATGTTAAAACGGTGATTAAAAATTTAAATATTGTGCAAAAAAATTAATTTCACAATATTTTTTAGAACAATCACTTTTATTTTGACAAAAATATATGGTTAGTAAAATTTAGTATTGCTTTCTGCTAATTGAATTCGCCAACAAATAGTAAAACAATTAAAGAAATAATAAAATTTATATTAACGAAACAAAAATGGTGCAAGAAATAATTATATGACTTTAAGTATGGGGAATATAGTTTATATAAATCAGAATGCTTAAATTTACATTTCTTTAAATTAACCTTTAACTTACTCCAAATAATTATATTAGACACCAACAAGTAATAACAAAAAAATATTATTGTGTATAAAGTATAATTAAGACTACTTTTCCTAATATTAAAACGATATTTTAGTATTATATAATACATGTATGCGGCTAGTTATTCCATTAACAATTATTGTAATTAAAGAAACAAACATATTATAAAAATATTAAAAAAATATTAAGCAACCAATTCATATGATGAATGAAACCGTAAAATAATCTATAAAATAGTTTTTAAACAAATTTTAACGCAATTTAGATACAACTACAAAACTTAATAAACTGTTTGCCTCCGATATTATGAATACATTAAAGGGAAGACGTTCAACCAATCAAACCAGACTTAGAAAAGCAAAGTAAATTTTATTGGTACAACGTCATAGAGGAAATCTAAGAGTTAAAAATAATCATCAATGGAATGTGAAATTCTGTCATAATGTGACTCAGTACTCTATACTTAGCAGTGTATAGAGAATAATACTTTATTTGGGTAGGTGCGGTTTCTTATACATCGCTTGGTAACGACTGTACTATACTACAAGCAGCATTTTAGCGCAGTACTGTAAATATGTAACCATAAATAATATGTAATAAATTATGAAAATTACTCCTCAATAGAAATTGTGCAGATTTAGAAAAAAAAGACTAGTACTTAATTAATTACTTACTTAAACTGTATAATATTTTCATGCTTCAATCGACGCAGATGTCGTATATCAGTGTCTTTCTTGTCTTTAACTTTTTTAACGGCCACCTGTTCATTGTTCAAAAGTCCAAGAAAAACAGCACCCTGTGCTCCTGAACCAAGCCACTGCAAATCGCGAATGGACTCGAAGGGATACTCCCATGGATCTTCTGCAAGAGTTAACAAAAATAGTACGTTAGACAAGATAAATAAAATTACTAATAAATAAAGTAAACGTTAGGCATATATTCAGTAATTCCGATATTAATATAAGTAGACAAATTGCAAAAATGTTACTACAAGTTATTATTATAAGACATTCATAAGCTAATAAGGTCGCATGACCGATTTTACTATGTGTAGCGACTGACCCAGAAATAGAATTAATGTAAATATAAACACAGAAATCTCAAAAACATAGTTAGCCATATTAAACTATTTCATGGAAATAAAAGCAATTATTCGAAGAGTTGTGTGCGTGCAAACACATAGTAAATAAGTTAAATAAGTCAATAATGTATCTAGTTCTCCACTCAGAAGGCACGAATATTGGCAGTGAGCCAGTAGTATATATATTACTGACATATGTATATCATATAAGTGTGTACCAGCTTGCAACGACGCAAATCAATACCATGTATTAGTTATTACAAACATTATACTTTCATCAGCAACATTAAGAATTGTTACAAAAATAGATGCAGTATTTAGTCAAAGAAACAATATGAAATTGATTAATTTTATTAACAGATACGTACTGATATAAAATGATATACGTATATTGTTATATAACATACATAATTGAAAATTTTACAATTGCAATGAAGTGCATATTGTAAATGAAAGAGATAGTTACTGTTAGGCGAAATGAAATATAATTAGGTAGAAAAATACATAAATATAATTTATTGTATAGGATATATATTTTAAACATAAAGAAGAATATCCAGTAATGTAAAATAATTCGATGAAACATTTAAAAGAATTAACTAGTAAAAAAAACCTAACTGAACTATAGATCAGCAATCACACTATCAGTATAACAACCTTTACAGAGCATTTTAAAAGCCCTTACAAATAATAATTACTAACATAAAATTATTTATGCAACATGGTAACAACCATTCCAAAATATACTTTTACATAACGATACTACATTTCGCGAATCTAAATAAGTTTATGCAGAAGATAATTTCAAGGGATGCTTAAAATTAATAACTTTTAACGTGGCAATAGTCATAAATCAAATTGGTACAAAGATAATTTGTATATCCTATAATCTGATGGCCAGAAAACAGCAACAGTCAACCAGAAGTTTATAAGAAACCTAGAAAAAATGATTCACAAACATGGTTTGATTTGTTTCTTAGACAGTTATCCTTATTTTTAAATGTCAGTCGAGAAACCAACGAAGAAATAAGGTAGACACCTAGACGCCATAAACAGTGGACAAGTGGAAGCAACAAGATGAAAAACGCAGATTACCATTGTACACGTGACTCCTAATCATATCCTCTTGCTAGCTAGTTTAGTTACAATCTAACAGGCATATATTGACGGTTGGAAACCACGGTACAACCGAGGTTTTCAGTCAGAAAAAATACGCCTCCACCGATTTCGCGTGTGTACTTTTATATCAATAAAGGGAGAATATATTTTATAGAAAGGAAAGTGCGCGAGATTAATACCCTAACTGAAAATCGAGGTTCAGATGAAAAGTTTCCCTACTGTAAAATGTATATAAACAAACCTTTCAATCGTAATGGGGTCACTATTTTTATTGGTTGTATGATTTATAATATATATAAACACAGTTTGTAATCTAGGGTAATCAATCAGTTGAAAAGCACCACTACAAAATTCTAATTCTATGAACAGAGTATATATATATATAATACCAATACCAATACATTATAACGTTATAACTAACAGTACGATATTATCTATAACGAAACTACAGGATCAAGAAGGCCAACAGAAAAAAGTGGATATCTGTCAAGATGCTAATGAGAATACAAGGCAACTGATTTCTCTAAAAAGTATTGAAGCAGCACCGTACCCGCATAGCAAAGTATAGTAAGCACAAATTATAACATAATATACGCAGGACAACATAAACTCTGTACCTGAGACAGTAAGAAAGAAAGATTCAGTCAGAAATGAACATATAAAGTAATATAATTGTTCTCGGAATCAATAAGTTCATAATAAAGTTACCAACTATGATTATGAGAAGCGTCATTACACATAATATTGTAATATGTATGTGTCATCAATAATTTAAACCATTTAAACTATTTACTATTTAATATGATATTACATTATTAAGACTTTGTAAACAATTACAACATCTAGCAAAAAAATCGAAATCTTAATAACTATATTTATGCGTCACATAATAAAATACAAATGCTGCGTAAAAAAAAACAATTAAGCTCAAGGTATCTGAAAAAGAATTATATATTGTAACTTCATACCAGACTGTTGCATTGGGCTCATATTAGCGTTTCTCGATACTAGTGTGATGAAAGGGCGGAGACAGCCGAGGATACCCCGCATAAAACCTCCATTACGAACGCGTGCGGGGTTCCCAGTGGGTCTATTTCCACTTGCGCTAACTGTGTGACAGTCCCTACCAGGAGAGGGGTGGCCTTCATCCGAATGAGCGGGCTGATGTCCAATACGAGCTTCTTGTGTACTCCAAGCAGATGTCGTCTGATAAAAAACAATAATTTAATCAATAAATACTTTTCTTTAATAATATTAATAACACTTTGCATAGAAATTTTTAATATATATCTATATTATGCAACGATTTATCTAACGCAAAATAAAAACACAAACTCACTTGAGTAACTATACCAGCATCCCAACCGGACGAACTCAGTCCGGTTTGACATCGAACACTAGAAATATTAGCAGGTTCTATTGAGTTTCCCGTGCCCAAACTCGGGCATGATTTAGTAGTGGGAATTGCTGTTGTAGTTACCGAAGTAAGAGACGTAGCAGATGAACTTATTGTCTCACCGCTATTACCATTACTGTTGTTGTTATTGTTACCGCTATTGACAGCAGTAGAAACACGGTCATTGACGGCGGATGAAGGTAATGGAACATGAGAAAAAGTTGTGTCTCTACTTTGAAGGGAGTAGTAGTCACCCCCGGAAACAACGGCTGGATCATGACCTTGGATGGAACCGCCTCTTAATTCCTGTAATGTTAAAAAGTTCAAAGGTTTTATATATAAACATATACCTTAGTAATGTACACGTTAAAACGAATACTTAAACAATAAGATAAATCTGAAAATAATCAAGTATACATATCGTTAGATAGTTATTACAATAATAAATACTTAATCACTATTTGTCTGTAATTACTATTATAGTTTACTTCGAATATTCACGTTAAAATAATACAAAAAAATCTGAAAAGGCTTCACTAACAAATACAAATAAACTTACCGCGATCTGTAAGGTACCATTTTCGTAGTGTTTATTATTGGCTATTTCATCAGCAGAAGGTAAAAGAGCCAAGGTTCCAGGAGATAAGGAGACAGCATTGTAAATAGAATCAATATTGTTGTTAGACACAGTAATGGTTATTTGGGGATGATCTCCTAAACGACTTTCAGGGTCATCGATGACCACTATAGCAGGATCTATATCATCCAATGCTTCGAATCCAGAATCAGATCGATGGGAGTAAGTGAAACCGCGAGGTTCATTTTCTGAAAAACAAGATAATATTTAAAATGTTACTGCTTTTAGGGCTTAGAGAAGTTTAAAAACACAAATTGAAAAATATCATAATAATAACTAATAAAAATGTACCATCTTCCCAATCTTCTCTATTCTCGTCCTCTTCATCAGTGGCACCTGTTTCAGGATTGTTGTTTGAATCAGAAAGATCTTCAGGAGTTGTAGCTGAGGACAAAGAAACTTGGCACATCCGTGTGATAAGTGGATTAAATCGTCCTTCAATGGTTACTGGTGACATTGTTATCTCATTGGAACTAACTCTATTCGGGAAAGTTCCAGGCTGTATTCCCTTTTCTAAAGTCATATCTATAAATAAAAATATTGACATTTAAAAAATAAATATGTTATACATGTAACTAAAACCTTAGTGATGACATGTGAATTAATTCATTAAACTAATTTAATAAATTTACTATAACAAAGAATAAATCTATTGTACCAATTACCTAAAATGATTTCACATGTAATTATTTCCTTTATAATAAAGAAAAAACAATACGAAAAAATATTTTTGAAATTTTAGGATAATATATTTTTACATTTGTTGGTGTCAAGATAAAATGCAATAATAATACTTCAGCAAATGTGTATTTTAACAACAATTATTATAACCCTTAATTCTTGGAGCCATCATATCCATTTATTCAAAGGCTTAACTACATATCATTAACATTTTCTAAAGTTGAGATCCAGAGATCAAGTGGGTCAATTATTAGGACCATGACAACTCAACCATTTAGGAGTAATTTGGTCTAACCAGTGCAAACCTTCATTGCATAATCTAGTTTAAAACGAAGTTGCTCAATATCTTAAGACATGAACAAGAACATGGGCCTGTTTCTTAAAACTTAGCAGTTAAGAGCTAAATTTAGAAGTTAGAAGCAGCTAACAAACTGTTCAGCTAGACTCAGTTTCACAAAACGTATCTAATTATAGAAGCTTTTAATATAGCAGCTTCTAAATTCTAAAGAGTCAAATAGAGGGAGCCAAATTTATTGTTCTCAAAGTCAAGCAAAATTAGTGGTAATTATATGAGTTCTTTCTCAGCATAGCAGTGTCAAATTTGAATCTAACTCAGTTACAAAAAATATATGCATTTTTATTCTAGTTAACAGTTTCAAATAGGCAAATGTGTGAAATATATAACCAATACTGTAAAGTGTGACAGAATGAAGTTTTACAACAAGAAAGTATGTGACAATCGTTTGATGTAAAATGTTTCAGTATATATTTGCCTTAAACAGAGATCTATTGTTAATAATCTTTATATCAGTTGGTAAACCATTCCATATTATAGCAGCTTAATCGGTTACTTAATTTTTATAATTATAAGCACTTGTCCAATAAATATGATGATCAAGTTTCCAAATTTTCTATTTTAATAAAAATAATTCCTTTATTGAATTTCTATATTTAAAAAAATTAATAATGCAACTAAAAATACATATTTCTTATATTCTTTTATAAATTATATTATTTTAGTCATGAAACATTATATATTTCTTTAATTTGAAAACATTTATGAAGTCCAATAATTAATACACATATGACATATCCTTATCTACAATTCTACATAAAGATAACCATCAGCGTGACATTATTATGTATACATCCCATCATATCTGTGTTTTGATTGAATTACTTAGTTTCTAAAATATTTATTTATAATTAAAATGATATATATATATTGTAACAATTTTTAATACAGCTCCTGCAGAAAGAAATGCTGCCCCAAAATAATATTTGTAATTTTAATAGTATTTAAAAAAATAGATTAATCAAATAATGGTATCAGGCATATTTATTATTCAATCTTTGGTTGGCTGAATGATTATAGCCCATTAGAATAGATAAAATTCCTGGAATTTCTAAGTACTTTGTTGTGTAATTTCACTATTCATGATGCCATGCTTAACTTCTGAAGAATGTTCTCAACTTGTTGCTCTTTATGGTGCAGGTTTTTCAGTAAGGCAATTTAGCCAAGGATTTGTTGATAAAAGAACAGTGCAATGGCTCCTCAGCAAGTACAGGACTACACAATCAATTCAAAATCATCAGAAATAAGGTAGACTAAAGTTGTCAACAGAAAGAGATAACATTAGTCTTATTTGTATGGCTACTGCTAACTCTACCTCTGTCAGTCAGCAACTTAAGCAGTGGTGGTCAGTTGACATAACATCCAGGCATCCCTATCAATGGTGAAGCAATAGTTAAGGCAAGCTGGTCTTTTTGGATCAAAGAAGAAACCCCTCCTGAGATCATTGGTAGGCACAATTACAATGGGTGCACCAGCATGTCTATTGGACTGCACAAGACTGGGCATGTGTTGTCTTTTCAGATGAGAGTCCAATTTCCTTGGTCCAGTGTGGTCAGAGAAGATATGTAAGGAGGAGAATGGACCAGGCCAACAGTCCTCAGTTCATCATACCTACTGTTCATTCAAGCAGCCTCAAGATATCCATCTGGGGACCTTTCAGTAGTGCATGTCCAGGTCTGATAACACAAATCGAGGGTAATCTTAATGCTCTAGACTAAATTGAGATTTTGAAGGAACACCTTTTGCCTCAGATGGAGCAACATAAAGATATAGTCTTTCACCATGACAATGCCTCCTGTCACAAGGCACTGATAACCAGGCGTTCCCTAGACAAACATATCATGAAAGTCTTTCATTGGCCAACCCAGTCCCCTGACCTCAAACCCAGAGAATCTATGGGGTATTGTCCAGCAGGTTGATGCAGAATTCATACATGGCCTGAATGACTATTTGCAGCCACCCAAAGAGCATAGCAGGAAATTTCTCCTGAGATCATCAATAACCTGATTCAATCTATGCCTTGGAGATTCCATTTGGTCATACAAGCATGTGGAGGACCAACAAAGTATTAGTCTGTCCTGAACTCCTCACCTTCAGAGAACACAAAAATGGCCCTCCTAAGGGCCACCACTAGCTGATTGATAATATTTTTATACTCCTGAAAATTAAAAATATTATTGTGGGTGGCATTTTTTTCTGCCGGTGCTGTACAATTATAAAACAGAATAGAAAAAAAAACATTTTTCAATATACTATATTTTAAAATACTATTGCTAACAAAAAAGCAAGTATAACAATAAAAAGTGCATGACAAGCCTAATATGATACTTAAAAGTGGCAAAATATTTAAGTGACCTAAACATGTGTTGCAAGATATCTAAGTGATTTAAAAATACATGGCAAGCATTCTACACACCTTAAAATATGTGGGAAGTATTCTACAATGAAAAATGCATATTTTAAGATAAGCATTCTATAAAGCTTAAAAATGCACATCAAGATATAGTCTCACTCATTAAAAAGGCTGCATGTTGCTAAAATTGAAAAAGAACTGAGATTTATTGAAATAAATATAAACTAATCATTTTCTATGTCTTAGATTTAAAGTATATTTACTGTAGATGTTGAAGCTTGAATACCATAATCCCTATCCCAATTTTGTCTTAACTGTCTAGCAAGCCACAATATTTGGAATTCCAGATGACATTTGAATAAGTAAATTCTCTTCTCTTCTTGGTTGACCAGGTTTAGAGAAATCTTTAACAGATTGAGTCTCTCTATGCTTTGACAGCAAACATTGCACAGTATTTCGAGAAACACTAAAATTTCTAGCAAGCTGACTGACTTCAAAATTTTGAAATCAGTTTAGCCTCATTGTGAAGCATGACAATTTTCAGTCTTTCTTCTTGAGTCAAGCTAGGCATGATAAATTCTAATCCCAAATCTCTTGAGCATGAGACTATATATACCTACTGAAAATGTATGACATTTAAGTAAAAGACATTAAAGCCAATCACATTTGATTTTTCTTTATTCCTACCCTACCTACCTACACACTGTACCAGTATGACTGTACTTCTACCATAGATATTTGTTTTAATACTTCACTAGATGGGAAATCAGGCCCGAGTTATTGTCTAAATGGTCGCAATTTTGGCCCCGAGTTTAGTGATTGGCCAAACTAATATGGCGTTATAGTAATTAGCATTTATCAACAAAATTCAATATTTTTTGCTGATTCTTTTTCAATTTTATGTTAAAATATGTTATATTAAACTCGAATATTGTTAAATGTTTCAAATTTAGCATATGTTATTTAATATATTAAGGCTCTTCTATTCATGGTTTTATACATCTTCATAATTGGAATGGCAAACTCCATAATCTAAAAATAGATTGTATTAGGTGTTTCCATTCTAATAACAACAGCTGGCTATTGAAAATAAGCCCAGAGTTGAAATCCTAAGCATTTACTACATAAATTGGTTAGTTTTCCGATCTAGGTTAACCCTGACTAATATCTATAACTTCTAACTACCTATACACTATGACTGCACTCCTACACCATCTACTCTATGCACTGCATATTTTCTCTCTCCTTTCAATGCAATATGCTCTTTGTATTATGTAACACCATCATCCTCTATAATTACATGCAGCATGTATCTATTATATCACACTGACTTATTTAAGCCACACAAACCTACATACCTTTCAAAATTTGATACTAATCAATAAAATGTGTGTCTTGCTAGCCACTGAATACCCTTTCATAAAGTTTGATTAAATATCTTTATACAGTCAATATTGAGTCATGAGTAGAGAGTATGCATCCTCCTTATTGTCTCATAACCACTTAATGTAAAAAAAATCATAATAAAAATCACATAGTTTATTGAATTTAAATGCATTATAATTGCTGTTTTTTAGGCATTGCAGCATTTTTAATGAGCAAGACTGTATATATGAGACCCACAAAGACCCAACAAGCATTCTACAAGACTTATTGCTTGGCAAGATATTTAAGCGAACTAAAAATGTGCAGCAAGATATGTCCTTAAAATGCATTTTAAAGACATATATATATATCTTACTATGTTTTTAACTCTTTAAGGATGGAGAGCATGATTATCACACATGCAAAAAGTAATGCAAAATTTGGTAAAGATGCAAAATGTATTTCATTGGCTGTCAATATTGCTAATCTATGTGCATAATTTACAGCACAATGCAATGGTAAGGCCTAGAGGACCCAGCTAGTATATTATAATATATTACTAAATGCAGTGGGTAGGTATATGTATATGGACAAGGGTCATAATTATTTTAATAGTCTTAGTGTAATAGGTGCACATACACACAGTATAGTGGAAATTTGATGTTTGAGACACATAGTAAGTATAATGGTGACAGGATTTGTGCATGGTTGAGTAACTCCCAAAACAGTACAAAACATAACAAATATAGCTATATAAGAAAGGAGTTGTACTATTTTTAGATTCAGGCTGACCAAATGATAAAGATACAAATGATATACTTTGCATAATACCTAATGCTGAGTATGAACAAAAATTGTTTGTAAGATATTACACAAATATACCAGGGCTTGAAACTAACTTTCTGAAGCACTTGCCCAAAGCTTCAGACTTTCTACTCGCCTGGATATTGTACTACTCGCCCATGAAGTAACTCAAGAAAAACTAAGTGATGAATACTGTTCCTATTTAGTATAGTATAATATCATGTATGATCCTTAACAAGAAATAAGGAAGAGAGAAATTCAGACAGTCAGACTAAATATAGACTTGTTTTCTATCTTCCTTCT
>JAYRBW010115146.1:0-17654 GCA_036023295.1 Invenusta paracnida
GAAGACTCTCCAACCTACAGGATTTACCCGAACATACAAGGTTATCAGTGGATAATATTTGCCAACTCCTCGAATTTGGTTTATCCTCGACTCACTTCGTGTTGGATGAACTCTTCAACCAAACCTTCGGTTGTGCCATGGGATCTCCGGTCTCAGCAGTGGTGGTTAATTTGGTAATGGAGGATGTTGAGGAATTAGAATCCTTTCTTCTAATGAACACGGGATACGCTGCTGGAAACGGTATGTGAACGATACCTGGGTCCTGAAGGTTTCTTATAATTATCATACTTTATTATGCATCAAATACTTTCGCAGGATATTCAATATAGCCTTTTCTTTCTATATTTTATAGATGAAACTAACAATCTTAAAATTGAAAATACATTAATATATTCTATTATAAATGATTATAATTAGAAGCAGTTCAATAAAATTTAAATTTGATGATTTTAATTTGTGAAATATTCTATTATTACTTATTAAAAAAATTTCCTAATATAAATTTAATATGGAACTTTTATTTATCATTTCTAATTTATTTACATATTAATTTAAATTTGTATATAAAACATTAAAAATTACTATAGTTGATTTTTTTCGAAATAGATGCATTTTTATTTATAAATCAAAACATTAGAGAATCAATAAGATGCTCTTGGAGTTTAAGGAAAAAATACCAATGGTTAAATATATTTTCCACGAATAACTTGAATCTCTTTCTCATAATGCTGATATATTTAAAATCAAATTATGTTAGACTATATTTATATACATACCGATGGTTAATTTATGGAGTAATAATAAATATCATTGTTTTCATATTTTTAAATTTGTCCTAACCATAGCGATTCGAAACCAATTATTTCCGTTAAGCAGTCAATGAAGGCAAGTTATTTCATGTCAAATCTCTCATTGCAAAATATTTCAGAAAGCTTTTTGCTTTATACAGTAGGTACATTACATTATTATGTTGATTAATTAAGCGAAAGAAAATACAAGAAATGTCATTTAAATTACGTATTTTAGAAGCCCCCAAAGTATTTATTTATTAAAATAATCATTTTGTTATAATAAAAGGCAGTAAATAAGAAAACAAATTGAAAAATTGCTTCCATTAAGTTCTTAGATTTATCAAAGAATTTTTTTAAAATACACAATTATAAAATTAATCTTTTAATTGTAATGATCATATAATAGTATACAAAGTGATAAAATAGCAATAAATAATCACATTTCATAATAAGAGTAGCAAATTAAAAATTAATAATAAATATTGTATTTAAAATAATTGGATACGTTCCATTAAAATAGGGATGAAAACATTTACGAGACTATTTACAAAGGAAATAAAAATTGATTTTAATAGTATAATGTATGAAGGTGTACAAATAATATTTAAATGTTGATCGAGGTCTCCACTTTCGAGCTTAACTCTGGAATGTGTGTTTGTCGAAGAGGAATTCTCCCAAACCGGGTCCGGTCTTCTTCAAATTTGTGATGTAATTTCCGAGTTCCTTGATGGCTTCCACTTGTTCCGTCAGATATGCGCTTTCAATGAAGTCCATCATCTGGGTGTCTCCGTGTTTGTCAGCCACTTTGTGGAGGTCGAGCAGAGCCTATAATGGAAGAGGGGGACACTTGAGATATTAGAAAACGTCTTCTGACAAACGCACTTATACAGATAAACAGTTAAAAATCATATTTTTACAATCAAATTTACAAAGTATTGTTCATAACTAAAACTACCCTTTAAAATGGATGTAACAATGTTTATATTTTAAAAAGCTATAAGTTTAACCATACATATACTATAATCAGTGAAACAAATATTGCTGAATAATTGAGATTATAATCTATTCAAACTTATATTATATATCTACTATTTATATTCCACACCTGATTGACAAGGTTTTCAGTAACAATTTACAATTTGAAATTTACAAATTACAGTTAATTGTTAAATATATTATTTACTATATTATATATTAAGTTAAACATATATATATCTTTTTAAAGTAAAGGCTGATATAACCATAGATCATTAAATGTAACAGATTGATTAACTTTTATACAGAATAATTTCTCACAAATTGTCACAATAGATAATTGACTTCAATTCCATACCTGATTAACCAGTTTTTCCAACTCCAAAGCGTTCTCCATCGCTTCTTGACCAGAAGCCCAAACTGTCACCGATGGCTGCTTAATATCTTGGAAGACCACACGACCTCCACGTTGGTTTTGGAACTTGATGAATTTCTGAGCGTGTTCCCGTTCTTCATCGGAGTTCTTCTGGAAGAAATCGCGGAATCCCGAAAGTGCCACATCGTCACGATCGAAGTGTGTCGCCATTGCTTGATAGACATAACTGGCGTAGAGCTCCATGTTGATTTGTTTGTTGATTCCAGTCTCTGACTCTTCGTGGTAGTTTTGGCGACACTGGGACATTCTGGAGTTTAAATTAGAGTCGTCTTCTTCGAGTATAAAACGTTTTTATCTCTGAGAGTACTTAGTTTTGTAGAGATTACGAAGTCTGTTTTATACTTTCACGCAAATGTTAGGAATCTACAGCGTCATTTGACATAGAAATGTTTTCTCATAGTTCTATTTTTAGATGCTTATTATGCATACAATATTCACATGTGTGGCCACTCCATATTTAGTGAAAATCATTTCCTATAGTGCAATCCGATCGTCGATGTGAAAGGTTGTTTTGTCTCATAGTAAGGTCAAGTAAGTGTCTAGGTTTCGTTTCCTAACATTATATAGCGTTTTGCAGTATCAATTAATAGCGTTGATCAAGGATTCCTATATACTAACTATAGTAGGAATCCTTGCGTTGATGTATTCATGTCTATAATATAAGACAACAAAGCAAAAATTAATCTAAGGAGTCAATAATATAATTAAATTTAACATTAACATTACCTTTAATTGACGATTAAATATCGATAAAATATCAAAAAGGAGACCAACTGCTTCAGATAACAATAAGAACAAATAAGATGATATAAAACAACTTTTCAAACTTTCCACATAAAACAAAAGAGAGAATCAGTGCTGTAGCGTGAATTTTGACTGAGAGAGGCGCGGATAGCACCCCACTCACTTTTATTCGAACTTATATAATGTAATACTTATGAAATATGTAGTAAAAAACATTTCTCTCCACTGAGTGGGAGGGGGCGCACGCCACACGCGCCCTACTGAGGCCACGGCACTAAGAATAATTATATTTCTAATAAAGAGATAGAAATAGTAAAAAGTATAGGTACACTGAAAACGATTTAAAAATAAAAGAATACTTTTAAGCTTGGGTGATGTTCATGAAATATATGTCCAGAAATATAAATATGATAAAAATATATCCATCTTAAAAATCCATCTTAAAATAGTTAAATTAATCTTGCATACTAATTGTAATATTCGTATCTCCAACAAAGTTAGTGACTATTATGAGTAGTGTTGCCAATAAAAGAGATATAACCAAGAATGGTAAAATGGGATTATTGTCAATATGGAAATATTAGGTAACAGTATAGGAATACCGTAACATAATTTAATATAACTTAACTTTTATCATGTATTATTTGTATTTATTTGTATTATTTACATGCGTATTACAAAGAAAATGTGTATTTTGAAAACCAAGTAAATTACCAATTTTAGAATTACGTCGCAGCATATATTTACAATTTTTAAAGAATATTTACATTGAGGATATAACAATTATAGAATAATAGATGTACAGTTTTTGATAAACATTCTTCAATTTATGTTTAGATTCAATTCATCGTATATGTAGATATTTGTTATGGATATTTCGTTGTGACTTTTTAATTATTGTAATTAAGTATTTTTATGCCCTATTTACGAATTAATATGATCGCTATGGCAAAAATTACATTCTATATATATATATATGGAATATCAATTATACGTATTTTCTATCAGTGAACATATATGTCATAAGCATTGTAATAAAATATTTTGTTTTTGTCTTAATTTTTATTATACATCTTTTCAAGCTGAAATGAAATTTTTTAGCTTAAAGAGAAGAATTTCATTTCTGCAAAATAATTAATTATATATTTATCATGTTGGACATGTTATTTTGACTTTTAAATAATTTGGAAGCAATAATTAAATTACATATAAAGAATTATATGATACCTCTAGCAATTTTATTTTTATGTAACTAATAAAATTAATAAACGTAAAGGGATATATTTATCTTTCAGAAATGTTTATCATATATATTTATTTCAATATCTAAGTTTTATTTAAAGCCTTCTTAAAACAGAAAGGTATACTTTCTGAAAGTAGAAATGATTTAGACTTAAAAAATGCTTATTGAAGTTGCAAATTGTAGAAGTTATGAGAGAGCTAAACACATTGAAATTATATGTCTTCTTATTCACTAAATTTGACATTCATTTATATAGATATCGGAATTGTTAATATTCGTAATTAATTATTAATATTACGAGTGCGAGAATGCCTAATTAAAAATCAGTTATCAAATTATATCTATGTATATCTATATCTATATACTTTCCTCTCAAAAACAATAATAGCTCAGACTTTATGTGACATTTTGGTACACATGTTATTGATTAAAATTTATATTGTACTGTATTTCTCAATTATTTTGATTAACACTTCTTGAGGCTTACCTAGAGATTAATTAACGGTAAAATATGTTATTTTTACAACAACAAAAAATATACTTTCAATTTTTCTAGTATAAACGTTAGACACCTCTATAATATATATATATCCAAACATATAAAGCTATTACAGTTGTTCTGTGTTAGTAAGAATATTGAATAAAATCTTAAGTGTGCTTTGCGACAAGTATTTCATATATACATGTCTTTGTTATGTCTATGAACATAAGGTAAACTAAATAGGAAATATTGTATTATGTTGTTACATGTATTGCATTTTTATAGGAAATTATGTACCAATTGAAAATGAATTCACATAAATAAATGATACATGAATATATCTTAAATCTAAACAAAAAAAGGGCTTTTTTAGCCTTTGAATATGTGATGGTGTATATTTAAACATTTAATTCTTATATGTAAACATATATATTCACATAAATTAAATTTTTAAAGAATACCTTGAAAAAGTACAAAAATAATATCAATATTTTTACGTTTATACGTTTATAATTTACTGTACATTTTGAAAGAATAAATAAATAAAATAGGTATAATCAAAACAATAACTATAAAACATCAAATATCTTTAATAAAAATATAAATTTTTTGTATATTATACATTACTAAATATTAAATTGTTAACCTTTCACATAGAATTTATTCACAAAGTAAGTTATACGAACGTTAGGAAAGTGTATATTATGTACATTATGTTTATCTAAATGATTTTATATACAAAGTCCAATAATTCTTATTATATGTAAGCATTACTATCTCTAAATTGCTCTTACAGAGCTAATTTGGTATAATATAAAATTACTGTAAATATATGAATAAGTGCACTTTCACATATTTTCTGACTAAACAAAGCATTCATACATAATAATTGTGACATAGGTACTTAAGTTTTAGCATATGAATACATAGTGCATTTCCTAACATTGTCTAATCAAGTATAAATAAAGATTTTGGGCCGTCTTAAAATTAAGAAATATTTTTGGATAAGTTCGACTATTTATTTACTTAAATCCACTTTATTTAAACTCCAGAATGTCCCAGTGTCGTCAAAACTACCACGAAGAGTCGGAGACTGGAATCAACAAACAAATCAACATGGAGCTCTACGCCAGTTATGTCTATCAAGCAATGGCGACACACTTCGATCGTGACGATGTGGCACTTTCGGGATTCCGCGATTTCTTCCAGAAGAACTCCGATGAAGAACGGGAACACGCTCAAAAATTCATCAAGTTCCAAAACCAACGTGGAGGTCGTGTGGTCTTCCAAGATATCAAGCAGCCATCGGTGACAGTTTGGGCTTCTGGTGAAGAAGCGATGGAGAACGCTTTGGAGTTGGAAAAACTGGTTAATCAGGTATGGAATTGAAGTCAATTATTTGTTTCATAAGTTAGTTACCATATAAAATAGAGTTTCGTTTAACTTCATTCAGATTATTTGTGTGTGATCATACATATTGAACAAAATATTTGCAGAAAATATATTTAATTTTAATTTTATAATAATTTTTTAATATGTTTACGACATAAAGTGCACTACTCAAAAAAATGTGGTTCTGTTAGTGTGGTTCACATATTTTACTAATGATTGATTGAAATTTTCTAAATACTTTGATATTTTTATTTATAAAAGCAATTTGAAGAACACTAATAAAAAGATTATTCTAGTTCTGCATGTTATGTTTTACTATTATATATGCAATAAAAACTTCTAAACTTTGTTTATTTATTTTAAATAATGTGACATCCATTTAGAATTATTTCCACAATTTTCGTGGCATATCCTCGTGAACCATATATTTTAATTTAAAATAAGTATAAGAGAGTAAATTACTAATTAGTCCTTACATACAACATAATGCATATTATTATCATGAAGGTGAAAACTAGATAGTGCAATCAGAAACCAGTGCCTCGAGTATTTTTGTAAATAGCAGTATACTACCGATTTAGTAAATTTCAAATGAAGCTGTTGAAATTATATTCAGCTTCTGCACATTCATGGTATATAACTTACCCATAACCTTTTGTGAACATCTTGGAAAGAAATTCTCTAATATCTCAAGTGTCCCCCTCTTCCATTAGGCTCTGCTCGACCTCCACAAAGTGGCTGACAAACACGGAGACGCCCAGATGATGGACTTCATTGAAAGCGAATATCTGACGGAACAAGTGGAAGCCATCAAGGAACTCGGAGATCACATCACAAATTTGAAGAAGACCGGACCCGGTTTGGGAGAATTCCTTTTCGACAAACACACACTCCAGAGTTAAATTCATCAACATTCAATTTATTTATTAACTTTATTGCTATTTCATTGAATTATTATTGCTTATTGCTCTTATTTGTATTTATTTTGCATTGTATCATTTAACTGTGTATACACATTTTATAAAATATTTGTTATATTTAACTTATAGTTCTTGCTTTTCTAAAAGATATTATAGTTGTCTGAGAATTGGTCAATTATAGTTTTAAATAAATCAATAATGTATTTCTAAAATTACTGAACGAATTTTCAGTAATAATAGCCCCCTATAACCACATATATATATATACAATATTTTGACATATAAACTATCTAATTTCATTTTAAGTAAATATGTTTTATACTCAGTAACAAAAAGTAATAATAATAATAAATTTTATTTAAAGTATTATTTTTAATATTTTAACATTTTAATATTATACAGCAGAAATAAGACACATATGTGGTACAAAGAAAAGGAAATCGAAGGCTCTTTCGAGATCTTAAGCCTTTCACCCAAGCTTATAAATTAAAAGATATACAATTCAATAATTAAGTGCGAGAAAATATATTCCAATTATATACATAAGTTCTAGTTTAATATGATAAGAAGCAGAAGAGCAACAGAGTTAAATTTAGAATTAGATCATGAAGAGATTAAAATATTTCAGACAAAGCAGAACACAAGTGTGTTTCATTTGAAAATTTAATATACATATAATATAAAGTCATACATACATGCATATATACATACATATCATACATATCATACAAATAAACACAGAATTTAAATTAAATAGGTAGATAGGTTATTGATGTAAGATAGTTTCTGGTGATTTAGGTCAGTTATTGATAGTGCGACTTATAACTGGTCCTTAAACATGGATCTGTGTGTAAATGTTTTTATAGGATTTGGTAACTCATTCTATAATATAGAAGCTTCATCTGTTATTTTATTCTTATAGTTGTAAGTACCTTGGTTAATTTGTATATTATTAATTATTAATACTGGATAGTTTGTTTCTTTAAAACATTATTTTTAAGATTCTGTTTTGACAACTTCAAAAATGCCAAAACAGAATCTTAAAAATAATGTTTCAAAAAGAAACTATCCAGTACCAATACCTACATTGCATAAACAATTAAATTTATGAAAGGTATTTGATCTAGCTAAGCTCAGGTTAACACTTATAATCCATACATTAAAATATCAAAAACATATTCTCATGAGCTATATAGAAATCTTCACCAAAATAATCCTATTCCTGAAAGAAAGTGAAATTTTTGTAATAATATATTTATTAACCAAGGTGTAAAGTGTAAACTTAACCAAAAGTAAGTGTATATATTTCATATCTACCATATAGGAAAAAGAAAATGGTTAATATTTCCATATTATAATTTTTATCGAAGTCCGTCATACGAAAAAATTATTGTGTAAAAAGCATGGATTAGTTTATTAAAATGTGATCAAATATTAACTTTTGATTCAATAATAATTATAAAGACATTTATTTTGTAACATTTGACAGAAAGTTTTTTTCCAATTAAAATTCTTTCTGAATATATTAATTGATAATTTTCAGTTATTTGATGACTTTGTGATTATTGCTATCCCATAAAGGGCTGTAGCAACTCGTAACATAATTTTACAGCTTAATACCTAACTGACATTTTGTATATACAAGTGTTGTTAATATTTTATCACATTTTAATAACATGTTTATCGTAATTGACTTGCTTAATATCTCTTTTACAAAATGGGTGAATCTGACTACAGACTATAATATGCCGAGTCCCACTATCAAGTTTTCATTTATTTATTGTACTGAGTATTTTATATCTTTATCATTTTTTTAAATTATTATAAATTTATACTTTAATCGTATATAGAATAACAGTACAAATTATCATTTGATAATTATCAATCAAACGAATTGAAAATCAATTGGTTTCACTAACATACATACGTTACGCATGTATTATATTAGTTCCTATATTCCGGGAATGACAAGATATATTTAAATTTTTATATTATTGAGTGTCATAAAAGAGTAGTATATCACAGTAAATTTGGTTTGGATTCACAGCAAAGATATATTCACTACATTCATGTAAACATTTAGTGACAATTGCGATGTTTTAAGCCACTAACATGCGTTACGATGCCTAGCAATCTAAAAAAAGTCATTCAAATGTTTTATTCATTTATGGCTTACAATTACCGTGTCTAATGTACATATCACAATGCACTTAGATTTAAAATGTTACATAAATTTTATAGTCACAATATATTTAATATGACTAACATACGTTACGCTACCTACGTATAAGAAAACCAAGTGTATATTTAAAAAATTGTTGCTGAGTGAAATTATTTTCCTATAACATAAAATATACATTTACTAAGTCTTTCATAAAAACACATTTGCAAATCAATCTTCAAAAGTTAGTTTTGTGTCATTTTCAATTAAGCCTAAAGTCATCAAATAACTGAAATGGAGTTTCACGTGTTACACTATTAATTTTAAAGTTAATGTTATTGTCCTTTGGGCTGTATAAAGCGAGTAAATCATTTCACTTTGCATATGGAGGCCAGTTAGTATAGTAAAAATGTTATTCTTTCTTGCACAGAATAGACACTAAACAATTATTGGTTCAGGACTATAATGTTCAATTGATGGTATCATCTAATAAGATTCAAACTGGTGCTGCCGGCGCCATAATCTGCCTCTTCCTTTGTTAGAAGCAAAGGATAATTATAAATATCACTTTTAGCATAAAAATGCTTGTTTAGTACCGATTTATATGACAATATTAATACCATTAATTAAGAGTCATGATATAGACAATTACTTATTGTTCTGAGAAATTAAAACTATTTTAAAAAATTACTCGTAATACAAAATTGTAGCAATATTCTATTTCTCCAAAATATCTGAAGCCAGAGATAATTAAAGTGTCTATGTCAAAGGTTACCCCATCAGCAGGGGCGGATCTAGGATTCTTAAAGGGGGGTCGTTTTGAGGTAGGGGGCCCTATGCTTGAACTGCTAATCTTGAGTGCCCAATCAAACTATAACGATAAATCTCATGGTTATCGTAATTAGATAATGTATCTGTCATTGAATGTATCAAGAAATGTGGAGATATAAATGTAAAACCAATTTATCATACTATAAATTGTATTTTTCTAGGTATAACAACTACAATAGTAACAGTTAAAACTTTAAGCGCACCTGTATAAATGGATTTAAAAACAGCTTGCTAAATAGTTAATAACTTTATTTGGAAGTTTCGCAGTTATTTTTATATAATGTAAGCAATAAAGTACACTTAGCGAAGCTCCCAACTCTTCATATAAGGGACCCACATAGGCTAGGGGGGGTCGTTCGCACCCAACGACCCCCCCCCCCTAAATTCGCACCTGATCAGTAATCATGAATTTCGGAAATGCAGGCAAGCGTGGGTAAGTCAGAGCCGTCTTACCCAAATTGGGCCCCAGTAACTATGGCCAAACTGAGTAGACCCTTCCTCTATATCCCGACACACTATTGGTCAGCAGACTGGCACCATCAGCGATGGCAACGCGTCGTCAGGGAGGGATTGGACACAGCGTCATCAGTTCTACCCTCCTTCTTTTTAAAAGTTTTGATGATGCGATAGTGCTTTTGAAGTTGAGAGGAATCAATAACAAAGAAAACCCGACACTCATCACATTAGGATTCGACTTCTTGATAATGTTTACAATGAAGACAACCCAATTCCAATAAATGGAACCTCCAATTGGATATGGCCGGTAAATCAGAAGAAGGCCGCCAGTTCTGTCTTGACATTAAAAATAAATATATCGATTGTCTCACAGTAAACTCAGTTATTTGGATGTTGACCAAATTCCAATAATATGCGTCGCTTTCTTATCTTCTTTTGAATAACCTGGTGTATCAAATAATATATGAAACGTTTAATAGTATTGAATAATTAATTAATTGTTGTTTAATGTTTGTAAAGTTGTCGTTAATATAAATATCGCATATATATATATTTATATTATTAAAATGTACCTATTTTGTATTAAAAAAATTAAATTGGAAATTAGAAATTGAAAAGTGGGTCATATGTCTTATTCAATTTTTGGTTATTCATCTTTTTAGAAAAATGTGCTTAGAACTTTTGAATAGTGATATGCTAATGTTTGAATATCTTATTTTTAGCATCCTCTGCAACCATTTAGTTTTTAATGTTTTTAACCTACCACCCTTTCATTTTTTTTATAAACATCATTAAGGAATAAATATATAATACAATCGTTATATTAGAGTTTAAATTGTTTTTATTAATTAATTAGATTTAAACATTAATTTACACAAAATTAAACAATAGATTCTTACCGTTTGAATCAATAATTATCAGAAAGGAGATAAATCCTTGTGCATTTCGTCTTTGTTACGCAAAACTTTATTACGCAAATTCATTAAAATGAAAAAGCACAAAATATGAACTTTTTAACTTTTAGAAAAAAACCATTTAAGTATTTGATTTAGACATTGTGTCTAGGTTATGGTTTTAAGTCAGAGTAATAATCAGTGAAGCTGATTTATTTACTTTAATAAATTTGTAACAATTGATTTAATTACAATGACTTAAAAATTAATAATGAAAAGTATAAATTATACATTACGTCACTCTAAATCATAAAAGAGCTGTGCTTCGGTGTAGTCATTTTTATTGTAGAAAGAAAACAGAGTGATACTAAACTTTATAAAAATCGTCAAAATTATTTTAATTATTTTTTAAAATGAGAAGTATATATTAAATATATATAGATATATGTATATACACACAGTAAAAATTATATTGTCGATATCATTATCAAAATTATAATATATGAAATCAATGAATTATAATGAGTCATAAAAATATAATAATTCATACACATTTAATGTTGAATATACGCTAAAATAATATTAAACAAATGGATAGCTTTTCAATAGCATTGTTTGCAAAAATTATTAAAGGTATTATTTATTTTTCATCATTAATTATTAACATTAAATATTTAAATGCAACAATAATTTAAGGCAAAATAAGAGCTTTACGATTTTTTCTTATTCACAGTTGACTTTTAATTTCACTTAGAAATTATTTGTTTATAACATTAAATTACTGACCAATAAAAGTATTAAATTAAAAAAGCAAAAATTTGTACAATGTTTACATTATATCTAAAATCGTAATAAAAGCTTAAATGATTTCAATATAATCTTGACGTTTTTAATCTAAATTTATAAACAAATAATCTTTATATATACATGCTAACTAAATTTAGTGAGGTAAATGATTATATTAAAACAAAAAAATTATAAAATACAATATCTGTACAACTAATTTTCTTTTAAATTGATATGTTTTTATATATATTGTATATTAACTCAGTCATATGTTAGTATACTACTATAATTAATACGTATATATATATTTTTATATTTTTAATCTGTTATTACTAAATTAAAATGAATAACAAAGAGTTGTGTATAATATGTATATATAAAATTTTATTAAAAATGCATTAAAAAAGTATATACATAACAGCGGACCTTTGACTTTAAGTAGTGCAAACAATAATATGTAAAACTTATTAAAAATGACTATGATTTTGTTTAAATATTATTGGCTTTTTTTATATTAAACTTAAGTTATTATTTTTGGGGAAAAAAGTTCACACGAAATATGTAAGCATACTTTTCGAAAAAAGAGTACTCATTTTAATTTGACATATCTAACTAATCGAATTGATATGCTATAGTCTGACAATATTTAGTTGAACATTTTTAAAGTTAATGAACATTTTCATCAGCCTTTGTTTTAAATTACACAAATTAGTAGTCCTACGTCCTATTCTCTAGTTGTAGTATATAAATATAGTAGTATATATAGTATATTGTAGTATATATAAATATAAAATACAATAAAGTTCAATGTTATTTATTATTTGCTATAAATTTTCCGTCGTCAAAATAGCAGCATTTCTGAGTTAAAAACGTTAAAAAACAAAACATATTATCATTATAAAACAATAAACATATCAAGATTAGAACCTACAATTAATAGAGCCAAGTTGAAGAAGGTATACATTAATTGTTTTTAATATATTACGTACATACAGTTCATTCTATGAAAAGTATAAGATAATTTATGAACACCACAAGTAACGTATCTGATATAAATATTTGTTTACGTGTGCAGATAAATATATTAAACATAATATGTACAATTTAACTGCTATAGTTTCTTTATAATGACCTAAACACAAACATAATATGATAGCATAACAAAAAAATAATTGAGAATGGTATTATAGAATACCTATGTACAGAAAAACTCGCTTAAAATTGAGGATATGCGCTATTTAATATTACATATTAATAAATAATATAATATATTAAAGCATTAAAGCAGATAGTCTAATGCCAATTTTGTGAAAACATAACAACTATCTATCCATTGCTAATCGCACACTCAAAATAAAGATAACACTACATAATGTGTATTTTATAAGTTAACTTCGCATTTTTAAAGAACATTTGTTAATTTTAAATGATTTGGATAAAATCAAATTTAAGAAGAATGCGTACGCTTTAAAAGTTTAAAATACACGCAGGAAATATTATGTCTTATTTTTATAAAATGCTAATCAAATTAAAGATTAAAAATATAAACAATGATTAGACAATAATATTATGCGTGATCGTCAAATATTAATGCCAAAACATTTTTGAACAAATACTTAAAATGCAGATATAAACTTTGTCAAATTAACTTTTGACACAATTATATATAAATCAATAAACGAATCGAAATAAATGTGAAAATATGTATTTTAGCTGAAAAAAAATGTATACAATATATGAATATTCTTTAGTAAAGCTTAAATAATGCATTTTATTATCCGGGTTAACTGACTAAACTAGTGCGCTCAACAATGACTACTTTTAATTTAAGAATCCAACAACGAATATAATAATATTTAGGTGTAAAAGTGAGTAAATTGTATTAATTCCTTCTTTAAAAAATAACAGTTTGCATATTTAGGTAAGCTATGCGAATCAAATGTGAATCAAATTAAAAAAGTAAACGTTGATTAGACTACAATAGGAATGCATCGTCGTCAAATAACGTCCAAAACTGTTTTAACAAATACTTTAAATTCGGATATTTACATTGTCAAAATAACATTTCAAATAATTATATAAAACAAGAAAGAACTTTTTATATGAAAAAGTAAATATAATAAAACAAATAATTTTTTAGTAAATACTATAATGCATTTAATTTTTGTTTTATTATTCGGATTAAATGACTAAAATAGCACGCTTAAGAAATACTAAATTTATTTCGATAATCCAATAACGAATACTAGGTGAAATTGTATTAATTACTTCTTTAAAAAATAACAGTTCACACATTTAGGTAAATTAATTTTGTAGTTTCTTTATTTGCACTTTTTAAGAAATAAAAAGAAAATGAAAGGTATACGAAAAAATACTATATTGGAGTATTGCAGTAAACGTCAACAAAAAAGTTGGTTTTCGAAAGAAAGATTATTAGAATCAAGTTTCATTTTAAATTCATGTTATCTTTTATTAAAACAATTCGTATACGTCAAGGGTAAAAGCCAAGACTAGAATAAGAAATATGTATGTTCCTCCATTCCAACAGTTGAAAATACTTCATTATCTTTCGTTTTCGAAGTCTAATTAAAAATATTACAGAAGTGAATCATGAAAAAATTGTGATACCATAGTGTATTAATGAAACGTCAACCCTAAATAAGCTAGTTTGCGTAAGAAAGTAAACCTCCAAAAGCTCGGGTGATAATAAAATTTATTTGGCTTTGTCATTTCTTATTTTATTATATTTCAAATATGCTTTACAAAACAAACATCAATTTTATAAATAAGTAATATTACCAACATCAGCTATCTTTTCCATTTGAGTGATTTAAAATATTATTTTATTTATTCTATCTAATTATTTAAAATCAACCTGTTGGATATGCTATATTAAACATGTTTAACTAATATTTAAAATAACTTAATATAACTCAACAGTCAAATATTTAAATTAAGATAAATTCGATGACTGAAATTTATTGTGACATATTTCAAACATTTAATGATATAAGTTTTGTTACAATAACCTCATTGACGTCAAAGTATATTTAACAAGTTAGCATTTAAAGCTAATAACTGATATATCACCGGTTGATTTGGTTTCCAATTAAAGATATAATTTTATAGCGACACGTATTTGCACATTATCAAGTAAATATATGTATTTAAAACTGTAGAATATGTTAAACAAACTTGTTAAAATCTAATTAAATTTCTCAGATAGTATATCATGAGTACAGAAACAGTTATTTTACAATTATTAGGTTACATAAGCGAAGCTAGTTAATTAAATATGTGGAGCCGAGAAAAACTAATGCTCGCTAGACGAAAAATGTTACATAATTGAGACCACTAAAATAAAACAGAGAAAATTTAATGTTTTCTAATTCTCTGATATATTTTAATTATCTCAGTCATGAAATATTTTTACGTGTTATTTGTCTCAAAAAAAGAATTAAGTTTCATTTGAAATGTGTTACATGTTATCTCTCATTAAAACAATTCGTACTTCAAAGGTAAAAGCCAAGACTAGAATATAAAAAAATTATGTTCCTCCATTCTAAAAGTTGAAGATTCCCCTATATCTTTCGTTTTCGCAGTCTAACTAAAAATATTACAAAATTAAAACATGACAAATTGTGATACCGTAGTTTATTAATGAAACGTCAACCCTAAATAAGTCGGTTTGCGTTAGAAAGTGTATCGCGATAACTATTTGAATTAAATATGTTGCATAACATCTTTCTTGTAATAATTCCAAAAATATAATATTGTAAGGTTACTTATTAAACAAGAGTTACTTAAAAGTTACTTATTAAACAAAAATTAAATGTGTTGAAACATATTTTTCATTTCAAATATTAGTAAGTAAAAGTTAAGATTTGAATAGTGTAATTATTTAACTTCATTCCCAACGGTTAATATTTTTAATTTAAATATTAGTAAGTAAAAGTTAAGATTAGAATAGTGTAATTATTTAACTTCATTCCCAACGGTTAAAAATTTAATGTCGTAATTCTAGAAATAGAATAATGTAAATTGTACATTTATTTCAGCAGGAGTTTTGTTATTTTCTATCTTTTTTTTTTGTATCTGTTTTGAAATAAATAAAAAATATATCTATATATAGGAAAAAAAAGTGCTAGTACTACTGCTTAATACTACTACCGTAGTATAATTTTAAAAAATTTAAAAACGTAAACAATAAAAAGTTCATTTGCGTAACAAATATTATATTGATTAATTTACGAATTATATAATTAAACATTTTATTTCGTGTAAACTAATCGTATGTGAAAGCTAAAACTAGATTAGTGTAATTATATACCTTAATTTTAACAGTTAAATATTCTCTGGCCTGTTCCTTCGTTTTAGCATTCTGATTAAAAATATAAAGAAAGTGAAGGATATATATATTTAAAATAATTATAACGTAGTTTATTTATGAAATTTCATTAATAAAAAGAAATATTATAATAACATTGTAATTAGAAACATTATTCCAATCATTATATAAATTAAATGTGTCGCATTTTTTGACGACTGAACAAATTACATATTTAAAACTTATATAACATATTTATCTAAATTTATTTAGTTTTGCAAATTTGTTAATTTATGTTTGCCATAAATTACAATAAAGCTGTACTAATTAGTTCCCTAGTACTTGCCTCATTTTTTCTTATGTATGACACTTCTTATTTATCGGTATTATTAGACATTGTTATATTATAGAGATATGTATTAAACAATCGAATGTCATATTTCGAAAAAAATAACAAATATATCATATTTAAAAACGCTCATCTACTTTGAAAAGGAAATACATTTAATTGGGAGCAATAGGTACTGTTAGTTTCATCTTCTATATACTTATGATAATGCAGTAAGAATGAAACGATCAAATGTTTTCTATGTTATACAGTAGAGACACAAAATATTACTAATAACACAATTTGTCAATACAATTGGTTTTAACATTGATCAAATTATCAAAACGTATATGATACCAAACTAATGTTGTAGGTGATAATTATAAGCTATTAATTGTTAAAATAATAATTTACCAAAATATTGACTAAATTTGAACCTTCTTGAGATCAACTCCGTTGTTGCCTGGTAGCAGTGTTTGGCGACAAAGTTACGATGTGCCAGTCTGTCGCTGACAGCTTGCTGCACCTCCGCATTCAGTATTTCCCGGCTCCGAAATATAGTAAAAATAAATCCATTTTTATGAAATGTATATTAGAAAATAAAATCACTGATTAATATATAATATTGTCTATCAAAATTACTCTTCAAGAGTATTAAAAATGTACAATTAATGGGTATATTCCTGTTATACTAATCTATCAATTTAGTCGGTGTACACCGCTCTATTTTGGACTTCTAATCAGGACCTTCATTAGAAGAAAAAAAATAGTGAACTTGTTTTTATGTATTTAACAAACCATACGGGACTTATTTGTACCTCTGCATTTCATTTTCAATTTAAGTAGTAGGGTAGGGGTATTACGACTCCACCCCCCCTCCACCCCCCCCC
>JAYRBW010115157.1:0-17654 GCA_036023295.1 Invenusta paracnida
ATAGCAGTTCACTCCGTACCTCTCACTTACTGTATCATTTTGTAATTGCATGATTAGGGTGTTTTACACCGAAAGCTCGCAATAAACACCAATAATAGCAGCAAGAGCTCCTGACTCCTTATTTTATTTCACACATAGTTTATAATTTATTTTCCTTTAAAAATGACACATAAATGAAACATCTAGCCAATTGGCTAATATGATCAAATAGTAATGAGTGATAACAAATTATAGATATTTTTATTTACGGAGTATTTTTTAGATAATTATAATTGTTATGCCATTTAGTGGTAGGTACTCTTTAATATGGTTGGTACAGAGTATTATAGCGCTCAACGAAACAAAAATATTTTAATAATTATATATATACACATATACTAAAAGAATTTGGGCATTTTAAGGGACTTACTAGTTCAAACAAGATTAACGATTGGTTAGTCAAATGTTATTCTTTTATTAGCATGCTAACAAAAAGAATAGCATTTGATTAACTAATCTTTAATCTTGTTTGAACTAGTAAGTACCACAAAATGCCAAAATTCCAAGTAATTGAAGTTTAATCAATAGTATTGAAGTTATTTTCCCTTTCAAATCGAGTAAAATATTTATATTATTCTTAAAATATTTGCCTTGTGTATAAAAATAGCGCATTCCATAGCCAATGTTTAGCCATTTATTTTACACAATATAGACATTGTGTACAAAATGTTAGCTTAATAGTTATTAATAAAAATTTGGTACATATTAAATTATTAAAATTGTTCATAATGATAACTAGATGATTAATAAATGAGCTAGGGGTTGTATTCCACAAGATTCTTAAAAAAGTACTGTTAAGCGGCAAAAGCAGGATACAAAAACATTTACAGAACTAACGTAGCAAATAATATAATATCGACAATAAAAATAAATTTCGGAATTCTTTTAGCTTTCCGCTTATTAATTAACTGTAATGTGAAAAGTATGCGATTGAAGCCATATAATATTAAAAATATTATTAGTGATCTATGTCTCATAATGAAATAACTATTTTAGTCCAATTTTAATCAACATATTTAATAATTTTTTTTTATAAAGCCAGCATATAATTTTTACATTGAAGTTAAAATAATAAATGATGTATATTTAATTAATACACGTAATTAAAGAAACCCTTCAGTATACTGACAGAGTAATTTGAAGGGTTCAATGAGGTATATATTTTATTCATAAATTGTGCCATGTACAAAAAAGGCTCGATTTTTTAATGATTTATACAATTTATAACACACCATGGTTTAGTATTTTAGAAAATTGTATATAATTTATTACGCATTCGGCGGATCAGACTAATTCAATAGAGCTATTTATTTATTCTTCAATTCTTAACAGTAGGTATATATATATAATTTAATTAAATCAGCTAGACAGGTATATTAATTTCTCAAAATTTTTTTATATATCTAGCTGTATTCCTTATGCTAACAAAACAGAACTATAAGCGTCACGATATTATTGTCAGATATTATTAATATTTATCTCTGGAAGCAATACCGTTAAAGGAAAAATATATGAGAGATGGGAGGTGTCAAAACATTCTAATAACGCACAGATGTACAATTTGGTACTCGCTGTCTACTTTTTTAACGAATTGAATTTTACAAGATATTGTATAAGCTTTTAAAAACTATATTTTTATACAAAATATAAATATTTTATTTACAAATAAATGGATAATAAATAATATCATTCTAAGCTCTAATTTAATTATAAAACCAGACAGTCATAATTTTAAAATCTTCAAGTCAAGTAATAACAATTTGTAAGTACTATCATGCTGAAAAATGATGTTTTAAGATTTTATAAACAGATTAATCACATTCAAACCTTAAAGCAAAATGTAAGGTGGGTTGGAATTTTTATAAAGTATATATTAAACAACGATTAATTCTTTGTGGATCTTTATTTAATAATAATAATTTATGGATTTAAATTTCTTATTTATCTATTATAATTTGGATTACATCGATAAGTCACCGATTTTTTTAAATCTGGATTGATTTCTGAGTTCATAAAATTATGCATAAGTACTATCTAAATTTCGGTATTCATGAGTATTCATTATTTAGACTATATTACTAACCCTTATAACAAGAATATTTTGAAAATACTCAAACTCAATGACGTCTCCTTTCCATTTCGACACTATGAATTTCTATCACAAGTAGAAACAAACAACAATATCAATAAGAGAGTGCTGAATATCAACCGGATATTATTCGAAGACCCGTAAACCAATGTAAATATTTATTCTTTCCATTTTCATCTCAAATATATCGATTATTATCTAGGTATATCCACTGAAAGAAATGTTCTATTAAATAATTGTTTATACTAATTTGTAGTTTATATTTAAAAGTCGCTTTTCACTTTCAAACATATATAATGATATTTTGGTCCATTTTTACTTAACAATAAGACAAAAGAGTAACTCAAATACAATTAATTAAATTTTACACGCGATAATTCTGTTTGTAAGAATCATGAGAGATTAATATTCATTTATTTATAAAACTGAAAGACGTTTGATTGATAACAATATTATATGATACTATAAATTGTTGACTTTTAAAAATATGTATAACAATGTGCTAAGGCTTTCAATCAACTTAACTTGTTATATTACGAAAAGATATTTTTTACATACAATAAACACATAATATAATATTATAAATCACACACAAATAAAATTATTCAGTATTTGACATACGTTTTTAAATAAGAGCTATCTCTATCTTAACAACTGCATAATTGATAAAAATATACCAGAAACTAAACACTATTTCATTATAAAAAAAGGCAACATGAATACAGTATAATATTTACATTTCAATGAAATTAAAATATTACATAATAAATATCGTTTATTAGAATACCTTTCAACAGATCTTTTTATATTTTACTCTTTACTTCAGACTACCTTAATTGTATAAAAACATAATATAATTATTATTGTAATAAGTAAGATGTGTATATCGAATTCTTATGGACACACTGTTGTAAATTGAATAAAAACAGTCATTCTAATTGAATTAAAAGAGCAGAATGGTTATCAAATAATATAGGCATATTTAACAAAATAATTACCTCTTTATATCAATTATCTTATTTCAAAATTCTTTTAAAGGTATAGGAAATATTAAAACATTATTTTTGCTCTAAATGCAAAAATGAAAGGTAAATAAATGAGTGTCATTGAATACTGACTGGAGCGGGTTCCTACCTGTGTAGCTGCTGTTACAGAGACAACAATTGATGGCACGCTGGAACAACTCAAGTTGGCCAAATGACCCTGAAATAAAATGATAATCGGTAGCATTTTACAGAATTACAAATATACTCAATTTTAGGTATGACACCCTATCGCTAATAATATATTTTGAAATTATAGTCATACAAATATAGTGACGAAGAAAGATATCTCGGGAATAGGCAGTGTAAAACTAGTATTTAATAGTCCAATTTCAGTGAGTTTCTTAAAATAATGTTATAAATTAGATTCTGTTGTTCTACATAGATTCATTCTAAATTCACGCAAATTTGTGAAAAATAATATTTAATAATTTATAAGCATTTCCATACTTAATAAATCAGCTCATATAACATAATCAATTATATTATTAACAATTTATCCCATGCGCCAACTATATTCCTCTAGTTATCTATTTAAATGAAAAACGCCCGTATCGACTACATCTCTGATTGTATTAACGAAGTGAAATTAGTGTTCACAATATTAATTATATTATATATGAAAACTTAATTAATAAGCTAGACGTATCTTAAATCTAATTTTACAGCATGATCTATACAACTCCATCATCAATTACAGCAGAGGCGATGCCAGATCTAGATCTTATTATTATTGATATATACTCCACAAGCTATACCCAACAGCTATTATGTATGCACCTTTTAGTACATTGGATCATAACGCTATTTTTATTGCAGTGCTCCATCCAAAAAATATCATATGGATCGATATTTGATCGATTAACAATTTGATTTTAACTTAGATGTGAATTGTTTCGTTTTCTTATTCAACCCACCATTCTTTCAATCCCACAACAGACGATTACCTTTGCAGTAAACGACAAGCCTTGGATTACTCCTACATATTTAAATTTACTTGGATTTACTTGAATGGCACCTATAGACAAAAGATTGTAATATTGAAAGCAAAAAAAGTGGACTGGTGAATTCATTAATCATCGTTCAGACACCTGGAAATATGTTGATTCTAATCTTAATTAAATAATGAAAACTCAATCGGTCCAGATGTTTGATCATCAATCAGCCTTTGAACTTGATAACATTATTTTCCGTTTCTGAAGCCGATAATATACACAACATACTCAAGAACATCGTCTGGTGCCGTCTGATCATGACAGCTGAAATCGAGAATTTAATTGAATTACATTAAGTCTATTAAACTTATAAAACGTATTGAAGATATTCTCTGTAAATCTTTATCTCACTTGTACAACACATACATTCTTATCATGGAGATGCCAATGTTTGAAAAATGGCGATCCTCATGAGGAATGAAAAAAATAATCCCCATGAAAGTTATTTCAGTGGTAAACTTTGACGCCAAAAGTCTTTGATAAAATTCTACACAATTAACTTGTTAACAGGTGCTATCGACAAACATCCCTAAAGGTTTTATAAAATGGTGAAAAAGTTATATTTCTAATCGCTATCATTGCTTTTTTCTGCGTTTTCATGGGCTCACTTCAAGCCGTTCACCCTAAAAACACACTCTACGAATATGCCGATGATACCATCACCAACTCCACCACTCTAAATTGAATATACTGATCATCAGAAATTAAAAATGTAAAAATATGGTCGAACACTTGATAAAGATAAAACGTACGAACTAACCATTTAAAAAATAAATGCAAAGTTGTGATAGCCTAAAAGATATTAACGAAACCAAGGAATACTTTAAAATCTTGGGAATTTTTATTTCAAAAACCTATCTCGGTTTATATTTATATGAACAATATAACCAAAGTCATAAAAAAATTTCACTTAATCCGTATATTATCAAAACTCTTGTCAAGAATCCTTCTAAAATTATATAATGCACTTATTCAATCAATGATTGACTACAGATTTTACCTCATCGTCAGCTCAATCAAACAAGTTGATACCCAACCAATTAATACACTATTTCCTGTTCTCATAGAATTATATTTGGATAAAACTTGTTTCCCTGATCCTTCTAAACGTCGAATACAACTGTGAACTAAGCTTTTTTTAGCGGCTTTAAATAAACCTGGACACAATATCCTATACGAACGCATGCTAGTAGCACTAAAAAGTGGACGTTGATTAAACGTTCTATTTTCATCAACTTCCAGAATTTCAGACGCCCTAACAGCTTTATTCCTTACATTTAAGAGGCAACGTTTCGGTCCCTCTCTTCCTCCGAACCGAAACGTTGCTACATATAATAAACTTTATTTCTAAATATTAATTTTCCTTTTTACGATTCCTATTCTTTCTAAATTTACGCTTATCAAGATTAATGTAATATAATATATTCTCATATCGATACGAAATAAAAAACCCACCGCCAAACATTTATGTACACACATATGCATAGCTGTTATTCAACATCGATATAAAGTAGCGATTGTCTCTCAGAAATCAAAACGTCAGATAATATTAATTTAATAAAAGAACTAGACATATGTTTGGGGGCGAAAGTAATTAAGACTTCACCGTTTTCTAGATGTTCACACGATACGCTTATTAAGCATAAAATACAATTAGAGGCGATGAGTGGATCTATAGAAAAATGGGAATTATTCGAAATGTTTTAAAACAAGACTTGATGTGAGTAAGACGTATTTTTCTAATATAATCTGATTAAGGTTGCCTTAATTTAAAGTAAAATGTTAGAGCGGTTTTCAAGTAAGATTGCAATTTGAATTTCCTTAACCTACATTATGAGTTTTATCCTACTCATATTATAATACTGTAAAACATCATAAGTAGAGAATATAGTCACAGACTAAGTCCGCTAGTATTCAAACATGTTTTGGAGATATAGTTATTGTTATAGTATAGTATAGTATATGTTTTAGTATTACAGTGAACATATAAAAAAAATTACTTATATTAAAATATTAAAACGAGACGAAAAAGGTTTTATTTTAAAATATTAAAATATACTGTATAAAGATTAAAATTCATGCGAAGTATATGAAACTATAAAAAAAATAACCATCATATTCTGTCCCTATAACATATTTTACTGTGGAGATCGCATTTATTATAATACATTGAACACTTCGATTATAAGAACACACTTGTCTATGAACATAAGATTGTTTAAGTGCTCTTTACATAATAAAAAATGCGAAAAATCTATCGTGTTTAACTCAAACGACCAGATAAATCAGGAAGTGTTTTATTTAAGAAAAAAATAGAATAACAAATGAACATTTTTCACATGATCAATTTATTAGCTAACATGCTTCGCTAATCACATTATATTAGCATTATCAAGACAAGATAAAATATGTAAGCATATATAATTAAATGTAACAGACAATGTACATATATATTTAAGCAATAAAATTTAAACTTTGCGCGTTCAATGAAACACTTTAAATATACAGACAAATAAAATGTTGACTTATATATTAACACATCTAAGTTTAACGAGTTTTTAAAAATAATAACCACAATTATAAGATAATGAATAGCTAAGATTTGGTTTTAAATGTTTTATGTGAAAGGCTTCACTATAATCGAAAGTTCTGATGGTTGGTGAAATAACCAAGAGGTAATTTTAAAGATATTATAGCAGTAGGTACTCAGCGTTTGACTGAAACCAAGGCCTCTCACTGACTGAGTGTCTTATGGATGTTTTAAGGATAAGACTACATTTTCAATGAAGATAACAATAATTGTAGTTGGGCATCAAATCCTTGTCGATTAATGACAGCTTTTTAACTTGCCTATAATATGAATATATCGTGTTAAAAATTGTTTTTGTTTGTTCATTTCATGACATTAATTTTACGCTCAACATGAATTAATATTTTTTGTTTAAACAGTGCACATATATTTTACTTTGTAATGCTAAGATAATTAGCGAAATATTTTGGGCAATAAACCGACTATAATAATATGTAGAAATATTTCATTTCAAATATTTATTTATCATAAATTGAAATACTTAAAATTCTAGAAAAATAGAGTTCCATTCTTCTTATATATATCCAGAGGTTCGATATACCGGAAGAAAAGGAAATCCTACTTATACTCCTCACCTCAGCAATGAGAATTATCCGTTTACCATCGGGCCAGATGATGTGATCAACCTGTGACCGAACACGCTCCCAAATCAATTCCGAGGTTTGAAGAGAGAGCTGCGCATAAAAAGGGGACGAAAAGAGTATTATATTAGGTTGTCACAAAGGTAGGACAGAATTCCATGCACATTTACTTATAATAGGTGAGGTCGGATCACACTATTATTGCTTGCAGCAAGCTGGAAAACTTTATCCTCAATAATTATCTACCTGTTGTATTCAAACAGTATATAATATTTCTAGAAAGTATAAGCGAAATATTATATTGTCATTTTATTTCCACTTATTTAATTGTTATATTATTATTTTTATTTACTTTTCAGAAACATTTTAGAGAAAATAAAAATGATAAGTTATAAAGAGTAGGAGTGCTGCACATAAGCCTATGCATATTAATTATACGAGAATTATATGTTATGATATGTGACTTACCCCGCTATTAATATAAATAGTATAGGGTAACATTATTACGTTCACGCTTTGCAGGGACATATACACAAAGCTTAATTAATTCGCCAAATTAAAAACAAAATGAACAGTTCCATAAACTTTATTTAATAAGCTAATACTTATTTTCAACGTAGAATTTTTAGCAATTTTTCACTTGGTCAATTAATGAAATAGAATAATTATAAACTAAATAATATTATATAATGCTAACTTCTGATAATACATTTGTATCGTAGACAAATTTTGCAATGTCATATAACACATCGGCAGCGTTGTATAAATGTATTACATGAAAATGCTAATATTTGAATTGTATTAAATATGTATCTCTTTAAACGTGTGCAGTGTATAAAAAAGTTAAAATTATTTTAAAACAATGTTTTTCGAAATGTCTAAAACATCGTAGTTTTATAAATATAAATAAAAAGTTTGCTTACAGCAAAATACTTAAAGAAAATTTAAAATTGTTTTTTATCAATTACTTTATGGAAGAAATATACCATCTATTAGTTAAAAATAGTAGTCTGTATCTATATATGCAATGATGCTTATAAAAAATAACGAAAGAAACTTAAATAGTCTTTCTAGAATGTTAATTTATACAACAATATAAAAAAAAGTTGTTTCATAAAATGCAATATTTTCGTTTCAAACTAAGAATTTTTCGAATATAGTTTAGTGAAAGTAGGAATACTAAATTACTAAAGTATGTCTTTAAATCTGACTTTATTTAAAAGCATAAAAAATACTTTTCTTATATTTACTGTTGAAATATAAATAAAACACTAAATAATATTTAATATAGAAATTGTCCTGGTCATTTTGACAATTAATTATTTGTTATCAAAAACGTATGTAGATGTCCATTATCTGAACAAGAAGCAGATGCACGTTAACACGTCTTGATTATTGCAAAATACACTTAATTTTACTATTCATTCATTTCCAATCTTCTTATTCAGGACAAAGAAACATTGAATCAGAATCGAACCACTTATTTATTTTTTCTTGTATAGATGATTCGGTGAAGGAGACAACATAAAACTATACTCGTTTTCCTTAGCGCGGCCTATACTGCCTAGACAGCGTCTTAGTTCATTAATAGCCTCAAGGATCATAGGCAGAATTTGAGTGAATAAGAACAAACTAGCTCACTCGTGTGAATTTACTGGCAGTTAATAAATATAATCCTGTCCATCGTAACAGACAGAATTAGTGGCTAACAAAGAGTATTGCTTGATTGCCTCCATCCAACTGTATATTACATTACACTACTCGTCATAGTGTGCACATATATATCTATACAATATACATGACATATTGAGGCATTCCTGGCTAACGATCGGTAAGCGGAATTGTTGCTCACGTACTACAATATCTTATGTACGTAATATGAAAAGTGAAATACAAAGGCAGGGAGGGAGATATTAAGAGTAACTAGCCCACCACGTCAATTTCTGTGTTTGAATGGCCCATATTGCAAAGAATTGTACCCGTCTTCATGGCGTTCATATGGCTCCGTGTAATAACATTCCGGTTCCCGGTACACGTTACGACAAGATCAATGGTACCCACTACTTCCTCCATCTTGACGACACGGTAGCCGTCCATGCTAAAGTTCAATAAAAATTACACCAAATTAACTAATCCATACAAATTATTCATAAACAATAATTATTACAGGTTATATAATATATAAATAATAATAATACACATTAAAAAATATTAACGAATAATATATTACTTATGCTTCATTTTTAGTAGCAACATGATATAATAAGTTAATCATTAGATAGAAAATAGTAATGAAATATGTAATACAAATATCATACACACATTTAACTTAAGTCCTAAATGTTATTCATGTATATTTTTAGAGAATAACTTAAGAAGATGACAATTAGAATTATATATGAATTCTCAATGTATTTACCAAGCTTGAAGGCCACAAATGGGGTCAATTTCAGTGACAAAAATAAAGGCACCAAGGCCTTTAAGGGCTTGACAGCAGCCTTTTCCGACTTCGCCATAGCCGCAAACGATTACAGTTCGACCACTTAGCATAATATCAGTTGTTCGTTTAAGGCTGAAAAATATAAATACCAAATGGCCAATTTTGAGAGGTATGGAATGATCGGTAATATATTGTATTTTTAAAATAGTAAACATTACGCCATTTTATTAATATAATTGTATTACCACTAAGCTGCATTTTAATACATATACAGTATAATATAAATATAATAAAAACATGAATGTAAAAATAAAATATTATAAACAATATAAAATTAATCAACAGCATAATGAAACTTAATATTCAGTTAAAAAATAAAGTAATTATAAAAGAAGATATAATTGCAAATTTATAAAATTATTTCAAACAAAACAGTGTACAATCGTAAGAAATGTTATGATTGAAATAGTACATAGTAAAAGTATATAGCTGCAATAAACAATTGGCAATAGAAGAGATACACTCAATATTTGAATAGATTGCTATGCTGTACATAACAAAAAAATATATGTATATCCTTCAGAATATTCCTCTCATAGGTGAGCTAATAAACTACAGATATTATATTCCTGTCTGCAAACGTAATCTGTACTGTTTACTATAAGACATTCAATACGAATTGAAATATTAACCACCCAAAATCTCTACTCATCTGAAACTCAATAAATTGATTGAGTGTATTGATTTAAGGACAAAAACAGCTACATACTGTTCACGTCTTTCATCTTCTAAATAAACTTCAGAGAAATCCTCTTCCATTAGAGATAAGAACTTGTGTGAAGATAAAATTTCAGTGTTAGTTGATTTCCTTGTCGACTGGTAGAAAATAACTCAAGAATTCGACCAACAGCTTACATCGCAAGTGTTTTGAAAACGAGCCACAATGGTTTACTCGTTTTTTGTGGAAAAGTTCCAAGCTGTCAACAGTTCTTGTTTTATTAGAATATATAGATTTGGATCTACTAATAAATACTATAATGATTTAGAACTATAATAAAATTAACCTATTTATTTGAAATGTCAATTTTTGTTTTAATAATAAAAAAGTATAACGCAATAATAACATACAATAAAATTGTCCGCAAAAATATATAAACACTTGAATTTATTTATCCCAGCCCGGAAAATGTGCCGAAAATTAAATAAATTAGCATAATAACTTTCATAGTAGTTTAAAGACATAAACGTTAAAACTAAATTTTTAATGCTACAAATATTTATCTATAAATGCATTAAAATTAGTCTAAAAATAATATACCCAATAACATGTAGCAATTAAGTTTTAAAATATATTTTTTAAATTAATAAATTCATTACTTTAAATTTATAAGTTAATTACAAACCCCATGTTTAGAAATTGAATTAAGTGAACTGCATGAGCTATAGTGTTAATAACACAGCGTGTTAAGTAAAGTTAATTGAGCTCTGTGTAGGTATTATTTATTTTCCATTCTTTATTAACAAATGAGTAACTTTACCGTAACATATTAAACATAACTAAAAAGAACAAAGTAATATGAAATTATAAATAATGTCATAGTATTCTAATGAAAATATTTACAGCGTCTTACGAGTCAATAACTGATTCCTTGCAGAGGTAGAAGTTATCAAACTTAGTCTTGGTAACCGAGTCATTGACATTCATCGCAGGTGCACAGAGTGTGCCCTTCTTGGAGTACTGATAGAGTCGGTGAACGCCAGTAACACTCTCCTCAACAATCCCTTTGATATCGGCCAACAGTTTGGGGTGTTGAGTGTAGAGACGGTGTGTCAAATCGCCTCCATCGTCAAGAACCTACGTGAAGAAACAGACATCTTAGAAAAAATAATAACAATATAGTATTATACGTAGTGTATGTACATACTACTGAATATTAAATAGTAGTAAACGATATAAAATATGATTATAACAAAACATAAAAACTAAAATAAATATGATTTATAATATGTACATGTATACACACATTTTTGAGATAATTTCAAAAATAAACATGACTGCAAAATTTCATATTTATTGAATTAATATAAATTCACTTATTTTATGTTTGACGATGAACATAAATTATTGTTTAGCATTTACGACAGAAAATATTTAAATAATCATATATTATGCACAATGGATATTTTATAAAAATATGTGTTTAGTCAGTTAAAGCCTTTTCGATTATCCAATACACTTGTTCAAGACTATTAAAAATCAATACTGCGAAATTAAAAGTCAACCTAGAAAATCTTGAAGAATGTGAAGGAGTATTTTGTGAGTATATGTGTGTGTATATATTTTGTGTATGTAAAATGACTTCTCTCCTAACTCTCTCAAATATTGTCACATTTCTAGAATCCTATTATTTCTTGTTTTTTTATGCTGACAAATAATATAGGCAGATAAGGCGAAAATATCTTAAATTAATGACTTTGTGTGGAAACATTTACTACTAGATGATTGAAGAAACATTTCGAGTATAGAAAATCCTTCCTTAATAATAAACTTTCCTTACGGAATTTCGTTATTACCGTTTACCTTAGTTCCTTTGAAGTAAATAATTGAGGTGAAGATTATGCATGGAGTTGAATATCGAAGCAGATTATTTATATCCTCTTATACTTGCATATTAAATCCACTATCTAGATTCTATTGATTGTTGTAGTATATCGGGAGAGTTACAAAACTGTACATCATTAAGATTTCATTTTCAAAAGTTCACAAATAAAATAAGTCTATAATTTCAATGCCACAAATACACTTTATTTTATTACAGCAATTTAAATATTAATATAGGTAAATGAACTTTGAAATAATGAATTAAATTAAGATTGTACACAAGATGCATCAGTTAAAAGTTATTCAAGCATTTTTAAGAAATATCTAATTTAATTTAACAAAAAGAACTGAAAGTAATTAATATATATTTATTTCAAGGTTTATTAAGATATATTGAGGTTAACAGATATTTGAAGAAATGGATGTCTTTTAAGGTTTATTAAGACCTATTGAGGTTAACCGATATTTAAAAATATGAATGTCTAACATGAAAAAGGTTATTGAATTATTAATAACGAAATTATCACAATATTATCTTATATGTCTGAGTGAAATAATATATGACATATACATATACTCATATATAATATATGTCTCGGTGAAATAATAACAACTTATATATATGTATATTATTATAATGCGAAGTAAATTGATTTTAATTATTTAAGACAAATTTATATTAATCGGCTAACATTTCGAAGGTTAAATAATTTGTTTACAAAACCAACATTTTTGCATTTTTAGTAAGCAGGAAATATATAATCATAATTTTATAAGATATTAGAAAATTAAACTAACATCAAAACTAATTAATTTGATTAAATAATGAAAAATAATAAATAAGTGTAAGGTGTATGATATAATACACTATATCTAATTTCAGTATATTTGATAAATTAAATATCACAATATTATATAAAATAATATTTTAAACTACATAAGTTTTAAATTAATTATAATTCTCATATTATCTTTATTAACAATATCCATAATAATCCATTGAATACTCAATAATATTTTTAATTGATTTGATAACTTAAGACATTTAATTATACTTTTTGTATACATATCAACAATATCGATAATACTGAAATGAAAACAAATGCCTTATATGACGTGTATATAAAATGCATACTCTATCATAAAACATAAATGATATCACAAAACAATTTCCTAATACTACTGCTTAAATAGGTACATTTAAAATTAAAATACATTCATTATGCTAATATTTTTATCCGTTTTATTTAACTCAACTAGTAAAAATATTCAAGTATTTCTTTAATGGATTATAATTGTTCGTAAATTATAATGTATACGAGGCGGCTTCAAAAAGTTCTCATATACTCCACATGAGAAGCAAAACAAACCCTATACCCATATAATCTATGCTTTTGAGTAATAATAAAACATATCGAAAACATATCGAAGTCTTCATTTCGCAACGGTTGTTTTAACATCTGTTGACACGTCTGATCCAAAAAATCGTAATTCTTTAATTGTTGATTTTAACAAAAATATAATATAATCAAAGTAAATAATAATAAATTCATTTTATTAAAAAAAATTTATACAATTTTGTTGAAATTAAAAATTTGTTTCACAAAGAAATATTTTAAGAATTAGTTAGATGACTTTCAACAAAAAAAAATTGTTTCCATGACATTCAATATACATATTTATAATATAGGGTTTCTAAAACATAAAAAATATACATATCTCTCGACTAAAAATAAAATATAATATATATAAGTATATTTGATAATTAATATATTTTTTATCAAGATTTTGTGATTTAAAGAATTAAAAATCGCATGTTTTGAAAAAAATAAAGCTTTGTCAATATTTTTACTAAAAATGTTATAGTTTATGTTATAATAGTGTATGTCACATAATATTATATTGTACAATAAATATCATTAATGTTATAAGCAATAATTATTACATACATTTATTCTGAGCTTAAATTAGAATGCCTTATGTGATAACATTGGATTTTATTTATTCTGTTATTGAAAATACATCATATAAAGTATCACAAATTTACCCAAGATCATATTTATAATAAGATAACATGTTTTCAATTTATATCTAGAGAATAACTAGATCACATATCTTACCTAGCATTAAATCCTTAAAAAGAGTCAAATCAACAAACTATCAAGTAAACAAGATTAATCTAAAAAAATAGTGCAAGGCCACGTTTATATAATGTAGGTTAAAAGACAACGTTCCATATTATCATGAAATAATAAATTAAAAAATCTTCTTAGCCAGATTAAAGAAACCAGTAGAAAATATCTGACGTTATTTTACTCTTTTTAGCAAACCTAATTAATTTATTAAGTAAGTAATTTAATCCATCGAAAAAACTTCACAAATAGAAAAATCAATAACTCTAGAACACGAACGTTATATAACACTAATTGAGAATTATGATCAAAACAAATTTGCACATTTTTCACAGGAAATTGTGCACGCTATTTTTAAGTCTAAAAAAATACTTACGTAATTTCGCATTTATAACATCAAACACGTTGAGGAAATAACATAGCATTAATTTTATAAAAAATAATTTACATTGCATAATATACGACGAGAAAATTAATTATAAAATGCTGTCAGTCAAGCTTTACTGAAATGAAATCGTTAAACTGATATTAATTAATGTATTTAATGAGGTTAATGCAAAAATCTGAAAAATACGCCTTTAAGAATGATTAACATATAAAATTGGAATCATTTTTTATTATACAGCGCTTACTAGAGCTGACATGTGTGGGTACATAAATAATTTTGTGTAATTGACATCTAACAATGTATTATTTCATTTAGCATTCTACCATATTCTTTAATTTTTTTTTAGTTTCTTCCGGCACTACGCAAAAAACGGGTAGGTATATTATTATACATATACTCGCATGTATTCTGAGTCACAAGGTAATCTGACACGAGTGCATTATATAATACGAAACATAGGCTATAATTCTGATTATTATTGCCCAGTTGATTGAGTTTTGTATATCCATAATAAAAAACACAATTAACAGCGACATTTTTTGTGTATTGCAATTATTTAGCTCATTATATTATGCTACAAGGATATATAAAATTAAGACCGTAATCTACAAGTATATCTGCTCTTGAGTCAATCAACGCTATCTACAAAAATATTAAACATGTAGCTGTGAGCAGATACAAACATATTCAATTGATAATAACTCTAGTTCATATAAAGTCATCTTATCTTCATCTTAAAGTCATCAATAATGTTTTTCAAAATATATTGCGCAGATGTAGATAGGTAAGATAATATCCCCCAAAATATATATTTAAAACATATATACGGTGAAATAGATCACAATTTCATAATATAAAATTATTGAATATTATTATTTACTAGAATATTACACAGTAATTTTTATTGTGCCTTTTAACAAGAAAATCAATATAATAATTCCCTAACAAATTATGTGGATAAATGATTTAGAGATAAAGTAACAAAAATGTTTACCATGTTTGGAGTCCACTTTTCAGTAGAGATACAGCGCTCAATGCACCACCAGAAATCATCTTCAGACTCTCCCTTCCAGGCAAAGACGGGAAACCCCGATTCAGCGAGAGTAGCTGCTACTTCGTTCTGAAATGGATCATACAAAGCAAATCATCTTGTGTCGGAGAGAAAATATCAACATTCAAGATAGGAAAGCCATATTAAGGCAAAAATATTAATTATCTTGTGTAGAAGTAAGCATACATTTTATTAAAAAATATACTTAAACAATTTTTAAAAAGTATATAAAATGTTATTGAACCCATTAAAATTATATTTTAACCCCCTATAAATATTAATACGCAGGAAATAAAAACACGTTAAAAATACAAAAAATGTCTGTATTCAATTAACTACAATAGAAAATCTATCAATTTTCTGAGATAATTTCTGTTCAATAGATAAAGCAACATACCTACAAAATAAGAGTGGGTAATTATTTCAAGTACAATGATGATGATTAATGATATTGCATTAAATTACCAGTGTATATTTCAGTACAACATATTTTCGTTCATGACATAAAAAATATATATTATGTATTTTATGAGGCATATCAGGTGGTTCCTACAAAAAATATATTACCATGGCATACCTATACCACTAGGTAAACAACACATAGTACATGGTAAATAATTCTCAAATGTCCATAACATAGCCTATACGCAGAAGTAATACTCGTAAAATTAAATAATCAATATTTAAATGGTATACAAAAGGTCATCGACCAACATTGATCAGCGTAGTTGTAGTAATAAAAAGCATAAGTCGGCTTTTTAACATAACTGATGTACTTTAAATAATAATACAAAGGGAACTTTTTAGATTGATTTTGCATAAAATATATACTTGATATATACCCATACACATTCCATTATTTAATCAATACTATTAAACATAAATGATTAGAAGAAAAGTCAATGCCGCAACTATCGGCAGAAATTTCCGGATCTTTGTTTCTGGACTTTCAAAAAAAGTATTGCGATTTTCTACCTACTGTTATGTGTTTGTAAACCTTTCAATTTTGATCTCTACTGTTCTCTCTGTAACTACTCTCTTACTTCTATTTACTGGAAATATATTTAAATTAAAGTATATATCTGCATTTGCAGTTACTCAAAACACTTCTGACACCTATTAACCTCACATATTAAATTAACCATTCAAGTACACCTAAACAATATTATAAGCTATACAGTCGTAATTCTATATCCCACGCGTTATAAAGCAACTGCAAAGCGATATTATAACAAGTCCATGATCATAACTTTAGCCAGCAAAAATAATAATTAAACAATAATCGATTAAACTATATTTTGAAGGCAAGTGAATGTTGCCAATAGACTTGCAACTTACATTTATCAGTGCGAGAGTTTTATAAAACAGTTAATCCGTGGATATTGTTAACTCATGTTCGGCAGTTTCATATTTATATAAAGGCAGATTACACGTCTTAAGTGCGTGGGTGCAATATAATAAAAAAAAGTTATTATAATACGTGGTTCTCAAAACTATCAGGTTGATACTAAAATCTGTAAAATATAGTAATTATACTCAGCATAACTAAGTAAAAGATAGTGATGATGCTATAGCATACACAGAGATAATATAGAAAAATAGCTTTTCTACAACCAAATTACTAAAAAAATGAACCAAATAAACTATGTTTATACAAGTAGGAGCTTACTCTGCCTCATTAAAAAATACTTCTCATGCAGTAAT
>JAYRBW010115168.1:0-17654 GCA_036023295.1 Invenusta paracnida
GGGGGGGAATGTGGCTTGGAGTGTCCCCTTCCTGTAGTATGGGGGGGGGCATGTTGTCATCCCCTCGGGTCATCGGAGCGTCCATGTAGGGCATCTCTTCATCTTGGAGCAGTATACTCCGTGTAGGTGTGGTCACTGCTGGGGGTGTGGCTGGAAGAGAACATTCGCCGGCTATTGTGGCGCGGGTAGCCATGGTATGTTGTCTTTGAGGCAACGACATATACAGCTCGATAGATCACAACGAGAAATAATTTAAAGTTTTTGTCCGTGATTGAATACGGAATGGTAAAAAAAATATTTTTACAAGTTTTTCTCGTACAAGAAAGGCGGTATATAAGAAAGAAATAGGGACCAAACAATGCCAAAAACGTACGGAAAAAATAGGGGGGAGCCAAATAATGGTCGATAAGTCTGTGTGGGTGGTACAGAGTCTTCACAATTGAAAGTTTTGTTGGAAAAGAATAAAAATAAAATAAGCGCAAAACACCGCTTATTGTTTAAAAGTCGCTTAATTGTTATTTAAATTTTCCCCGGCGACAATCGAGTTTCGATTTCGGTCGGTTTGTTGACAATTATGGAAAATGGACAAAATGTCTCGAATTTTCACCCGATTGGCATGAAAATGGTGGCGGAGCTATGCTAATGAATGGGGGCATCAATAAGAGTGTCTGTGGGAAAAATTTGACCAGGGGACAGGGGCCTAAATTAAAAACGTGGACATAGTGAAAAAAATAGTAAAAACAAAATGGCAGCGTTTATAACAGTCTGTAAAAAGTTCGTACTACGGTTTTATAAATAAAATAAAATAACCCTCTGGGGTAGAAAAAGATGGGGAATCGACTGGTATATGTGGCTAGCGTGTAGTTTACAGTAAAAACTACTTTAAGGCTAAATAGAAGTATTACAGTAAATGTTCAAAACCTCACGCTTAGCGGCTTTGGGACGGTCGGGGTTGGGTCTTCCTGAAGGTCCAGCTGGAGGGGAGAAGTCCAGGGGCCAGAAGTGTAGTTGGGCGCCAATTATGTGACGACTAGGTCCGGGATATTGATATAGAACACGAGAATTGTTCCTAATCGATCACATAAATAATTAAAGATAGGGTCTACGGAAAGTCAATGAATAAAACAAAGTCCACTTCACACTCGGTATTATATTGAGGTACAAGGGCTCTTAGCCGGTACGTTAGGAATGGTAAATTGTCACTGGTAACAAGTAGAATGGAGAATAAGTTAGCAGCTGGATTGTCGGAGGTATACGACCTTTCCGTTGTAGTAGTAAATTGGTTATGAATGGAATAGATTTGTCAGGTGAAGCGGGAATGCTACGAAGGCTCTGATTGGCTGGAGATGAATACGGGAGTGTAATGCATCTCCAGCACGGGATAATTTGATCTCAACTCTGCTGAATGTTACAACACATGTTAATATAAAGATGCTAAATTGCCAAATTGATAACAATTAACAGTTTCGTTTAAAAAATGTTATGAGGCTTTGAAGTTTAAATATAACTGAAATTGCAAGATGAACTCTAATCTTGATGTTGATGCAATATTAAATATAAATAACAATCCATTATTTTAATGGCATTTATGCCAGCTATCATGAGTATGTTGACAACTATTATGAGACTAAGACTTAAGAGATTCGCCAGCAAAACTAATAAGCTATAATTAGATTGGTGACAGTTAAATGCAAGTGAATTTATTATAATCTACCTATTTAATTATAATAATTACACTTGGAAATGGTAGCTTAAAAATAAATATCAATGACTATTGACAATAGTATTGTCACACACTTAGCCTTAGGAAATATACTTGTAGTTTTAAATTGAACAAATGTTATTTGCTAGTCATATTAAGTCACCTTATTTATACTTCACCAATAGAAAGGTGTTACCCAATAACTAGCAGAAGGTAAATTGATTATATTTATAAGGTTAAAGGTAGAGCCACAGCACAAAATGATTTAACAATAGGCAGCTGCTATTGGCACATATGTATCCTCACATTTAAATACTATTGGCATGTTTTGTGATATGCGAGAAATAACTGGAGACCGCCTACTGGCACTCTACCTTAATGTTAAATATAGGGTTACTGGATATTATAGATGACTAATTCAAGTTTACTGGGATGTTAATATGGTCAACTTACACCATATGTACCAATAAGAGTTGTGCTATTAGCATGTATGTACCAATAATATTCAACACTATTAAAACCATTGAATAAGTACTATTGGTACATACATGCCAATAGACACTTCCTTAACAATATTATTATTCACAACATTCTCGATCTCATTTGACTGAGCAAACAAAATACATACATATGTAAAAGAGATTAATTTTTTTCTGTTTAGATATATATATTATTAATTATACAATATAAAATGTATATAAACATGTATGTACAAGGTAAACAAATACAAATATGAAAAATGTAATAAATCTTTTTTTGAAATGTAGTGCAGAAAATATAATAAAATAAATATGAAAACCAAAACAATAAGGTTATATAATACTATTAGAAAAGAATAAATAATTAGCTTCACTGTTTCTTGTTAACTAAAAATAATAGTATTTAAAAAACAATTAGGACAATGCAAAGGAGACAGAGAAAAGGAGTAGATAGAAAAAATAAATAGTGCTGAGATGAGGAGAATGGATCAGGGAAGGTTTTATTTTAACACAACTCAACAATGCCATGTGATGTATATAGATGTTATTGGTAATCTCCAAGTTTCCTGCATTAAATTATTTTGGCTTTTTTTACTGTTTTTTTTTCATTTTTTTATGTATTTTTTTGAACGTTTTTTTGTTTTTATTTTACAATTTATGTTAATGTTTGCAAGAACCAGCAAGGCACTCTTCCTTACCCATCTCCAGCAGTTTCTCTGGCACTCCATTATACAGACTAACTTTTTTGAAAATATCCTGTATTTGATTAGACATTATTATGACTTCTGATTTGTTATTTATTACTTGTGATTCATATATAATGTTTCTTATTGTAACACTTATAAACACTTATAGATATTTATATTTTTTTTATTTAAAATAAAAAACTAAAAAAGCAAAAATAATTAAATGCAGGAAACTTGGAGATTACCATGTTATTTTCTTACCAATTAGCTGCTCCCCAAGAAAGTCTATAGCATTTTGAAGGATGCCAGGAGAGCCACCAAAATTTGAAAGACATTGAATAATTGTTTGTGGGTTTGGAAGATGGAGTTCATCATGAATTTGCTTAAAAGGAATACAGTGTTATTTTGAACTGATGCTGTTCCTCTGAATAGGAACAGTTTATAATAAATATTATGTAATAATAATTTAAATTTTCTTGTTAAGGTAACACAATATAAATAATTATATGTTATAGAAGTGATGATGGGTATCTGACCAGGATTCAGAATTTCCACTGCTTGCTTCACCACATCTATAGAATTGAAAAATAATAGCAACACATTTGGCCTCATGGTCATAGAAAAAAAGAAGCAGAGAAGTGAGTGAAACACTACTCTCTAGTACTGCATTTTATGGTTGTAGACTAGCATGGTATGCAGCCCATGGAGATGATTTCATCCCCTTGAATAGTGTCAGTATCCAATACTGTCTTCATGACTTCATCTACTTGATCCACCTATGAAACTAACAAAGACCATCAAATAACTTCTTTTAATCCTTTAAAGAAATTTACCTTTATTTTACCTCCACTTATATAGTGATTTGTAAACATTTTCACATATTAATATAATAAGATAAAAGTTTTGTGTTAGCATAGATAATATCAAACAAGAAGGTAATTTATTTCCTCAACACATAAACCTTGTTTCTGGATTAGATACATTGATGATATTTTAGCTGTCATTAGCAATGATTTCAATCTAGATTCCTTTTTAATTTCTTTATATCCATCTTTACTTTTTACACATGAACAAAAAAATAAGGATTCCATTTCTTTCCTTGATATTTTAATTATTAAATCCTTGTTGTTTTTAAAATTCAAGATTTTTTGTAAAGAAATGCATTCCAATAATTATCTGCATTATTATTCCTTTTGTCCAATCTCTATTAAAATTTGCCTCTCCCAAGAGCTATTTCTTCATGCTTTTTGTATTTATAGTGCTGAATTTTTATATTTGGAAATTAAATATATCTTTAAATCATTAACTTTTCTCACTTATCCCAATTTAATTCTTAATAAAGCTTTATCTGTGCGCATCAAAATCATTTAAATCACTATAAAATTAAAAACAAAAAATCTTTTCTGTCATAAACAAAATTTTTGTTCCCTTTATTCCCATCTTAGTATCTGCCCCCAATAAATCCTTAGCTAAATCTTTTAGTTCTGATATTATTTTCATTTATCCTTAATCCATTAAATCTTGTATTATTTCTAATGTCCCTAAAGTTAAATCTAAGGTAGATGTTTATAAAATTCCTTGTAAAGATTGTAATAAATTTTACATTGGTGAGAGTGATTGGGACTTATCCACCCACATTAAAGAACACAAATCTGCTATTGTCAATTGTAATTTTAACAACGTTCTTGCTGTCTATTCCTCTAATTCTAATCATGTTATATAGATTTTTTTTCTTCTGTCTTATATAATTGTAGTAATCTAAAAGTGAGGCGTGTTCTTGAAGCCACTTTTATTAATTTTCATAAAGACAACTCTCAATCTTAAAGCTGGATTTTTAATGTCAATGGCAGTATAGCCAAATGTCTTATTAAGTCTATTTTGTGATGTCCACTCACTTCTTGTTTGTTTATTTGTTTTATTATGTAACTTTGATGCTATTCCCTTTGTATATAAGACTTTTATTGCTGCTTTTTATATTTTCTGACCATGATTATGATGTGAAGCTACATTGAAAGCTCAGTCAATTTTTCCAATAAATTAATTTTAATTATCAAATGTCAAGTGGTTTTTACTTTATACTTTTCTCAGTGACATTACTGTTTTAATCTACTCAATATTCCTATAGTTCATATGATGAGTATAGTTATAGGGTAAAATTAATTGTGTTCTGGATTTACTGTACATCCTTTGTGGGTTCCACATAGTTGTAACAGAAAATATATATGAAACATATTTAAAAAGGATGCAAAATATTTAACTTACTCTTGTAAAAATGGTCCAAATATTGAAAAACTATGATTGTAAAATATTTTTCATTAGGAAACTGAAAAACTTTGGGAAATTTGTCCTTATTGAAAAAAACATGGAAACTTTTGTTTAGTGTTTGACACACTGTACTGGTATTTTTTAGTTTATTATTGATAGATTTAAATCTTCCAAAACTGTGGGGTCAAACTAATATGGTCTTGAGTAAATATATAACATCTAATTATAATATACTTTTATGTCCCATTGTAAATGTTTCAGAAATGTAATTCCTATTCCCATATATTAATATTTGGTAAAGTAGTAGTTCTGTTTGATTGTTTATTTGTTAATATAATATTTATGATACATTTTTATATTATATTTATTACCACTAATGTATTATATTTTTTATTATCATACCAAGATTATATCCATTTTAGAATGATGGGTAAATCATGATTCACCAAATTTAACTCTGAATTGTTAACTGACCCAATTTCTGATTAATATGGTTTTGTGAATTAAGGCTGCTTTCCATTACAACGATTTTATGTTGCTCAACCCAGCATTAGGTTGTGCATGCAAAAAATCCAATACATACCAAGATTGATTAAGGTTAGGGCATAATTAATTACATAGCTAACTGATCCATTGGGACATAATATTTTGTGTGTTATTTCCATTTGTAAACTATGAAAACATATCGACATTATTCTCTAATATATTAAAATGATGATATTTCATTGCCTATATACTGTAATTTCTATTGTAAATTAATTTTTTTAATGTTTTATTTGTTTTCAGACGACTTTTAAATGTTACTCTTCCATTGTATTTCGAAATTTAACATTAAAGCTCTTCTGTTTCGAAATTTTCATTTCAATCGAATAGGAAAAGTTAAAGCAATTACTAAACCTTTCAAAGATCCAGATCCAGCATTATTTATCAATTTTAGTGTTGTTGGAAATGGATCTTATGGACAGCCTCATGGAATCTTAATTAATGCAGACAAAAAAGGGTATGTTTAATAATAATTGTTATGATAAGTTTATTCAATATTATGTTATAAAGATCATAGCCAAAGTATTACATTATAATTATTTTACTTATATTTCTATATATATTTAAATTGTATATGTACATACATATATTTTATGTACATTCATATATTTTATGTACATTCATATTATTTCTTTATATTTAATTTCTATTATCAGTACATTTAGAGTTATTCTAATATATCTATTACTTGAAATTATTCTTATCTCTCTTATTTAATGAATTATTATTATTTATTTATTCATAGCTTTAATTGAAATAGAAAAAACTCTGTCGAATCATACGTAATGTTTTATATTCTTAGATGATTTCTTAATCTATGTTTATTCTATTTACCAACAGTCTGTCATTGCCCCAAAATAATCGATTGCTGAGCTGCAATATTTTATTACTACAATACCGAAAGCATATTAGTTTAATTTCAGTAAATTTAAAAGTGATATTAAAAATGGTAGCAAAATATATTTACAGTAATAAATAACAGTATCAAAAACAATATTTTTATTTCAATTTAAAACTGTTAGCTCTTTAAACCATTTTATCAATTTCAATGTGATACTGCGGTTATATTGCCCATACTTATAATACATTAATACATAATGATTAAATTATAATTCACTTATTTTCATATGTTATTTTGTACGTACAAATATAGCGTTCGTTGGCCATGTTCATTTTGCGACTAAACATTCAAAAATTAAGTTGAAAAGGTATTTAGTTTGCTACATGTAGAAATTTTTTTATTTTTTTATATGTGATTTAATTGATAAGTTGGGAAATAGAAGAATAACCCTTACATATTTTATTTTTAAATTACGCGGCATTCGTGAAAACAATGTTAACTAATTATAAAATGCAAACAAAAGACTTAACTCGTTTTAGAGGCACGTAGTTTAGTTGCTAAAACCAAAACAATAGTCTACAAATAGCTAACTAAGCGCCTACGTTCGAATTGATTTTTTAACATTTATTTGCAAGGTGAACACAGCCATTTTTTCTACTTTTATTACCGATTATGTGGAATATTTGTGATGCTATTTTACAAATTAATTTTTATTTTAACCGTAGTGTACATCAAGTTTATTTTAAATAATTTCTTTACAGATACCTTATTAATTGTGGAGATTGTATATTTCCGCTTCTCCGAGACCATGCGTGAGAAACTGCTTTTATTCCACTTTATTTTATTTTTGTATAATATTTTTCAGAATTTATTTGAGTTTAAATGCCAATTAATGTTAATTGAATTTTATTTACGTGTATATTAAATATAAAACAAACCGTGTTCCTACTTTTAATTATTTAGATACATGTCACTATAAAATGAAATTTAGAAATCAATATTAATGTTTCTAAGGGCATTGTATTTTTCTATAATATAATTGCATATTGACAGATGCTTATCAATATAATATAACTTTTAAACTAGTAACTTATAAATTTTTATATGAAAGATAATATTTCACTTTTTCCATTTATTATTATAAAACTTTTGTGGAATATATATGTATCTAATTGGGTTTAATTGTACATAATTGTGAAATGTACTTAAATTTTGTCTGAAATTCTTTATGCATAGTTTTAGTTTGTAAACGAAATTCAACTGTATGTAATTATCACATTTGGTTATTAAAATTTATTAATTACATTTACCCATTAAATATATTTCATGAGTTAAAATCTTAACGCTGAAATACTCATATTCCCTTTAAAAAATAATTAAATGACAAGCTTACTGCTATTATATTATTATTCGTAGTATTATAGACTTCTTGATTTGTATTGTATTGTATTTCATATAGTTATTACATTATGCCATCATTATCATTAAACGAATATCAATGAAAGTCTATGTGCAGTGTATTATATTATGTATATTAAAATGTTTTAAATATAGATATAAAAATAAGTTATACTTGAACAGTTTTTTATTAAATTATATAACTAGAAAATATTTTTCATTTTAATTATAATTTCAACAAGTATAGCTGCTTCGATTATAAATACATATTACTAAATAATATACATTATCTACTTTATTTATACTTTCCATTATATTATTTTTTCCTTTTAGAATGAATATTAATATTCCCAGCCATATATTCATAACAAATCATTCATGGAAGAATACATCTGGAATCCTTGGTAAATATATATATAATACTTCACTAATTTTTATTGTATAAATAACTCAAATCTTTTTTTCTAGGTAATTTCCTCAGTATGGGTAATTTGAATATGAATGTTACATTTCATGGACCAACAAATGTAGTAAGTCACTAAAATTTGACTCCATGTTTGATTAGGTGATTTTTGCGATGCGTTTGATAATTTGTTAATAAATTAGTTTATTAGCTCAAATAGTTAGGACATTCAAAAGAATTATTTAGTTTTTAACATATATGATAATAATTGCAAATTTATAATTTAAGCTAAATAAGAATTTTCACCGATTGATATAACTAAAAACAAAATTACATTCATTTTGTAGCATTTTTATGACAACTCTCTATATTATATTTATCTACTGCTCTTAAATCCATAGTAGTGGATCTTTTTTCCAAACATTTCTATTATTTCTATTTATAATTGCACCTATACTAAAGTTTAAATAATTGATAGGATACTCTTCTTCTTCACTTCATTATATTGTTTGTTTTTCGGTGGCATATGTGATAATTTACAGTTGAACGCATGAAAATCAAATTTATAGGGTATACTTGAAACAGGAATTAAAGATAGGCAATAGATATTTAAAAAATGTAATATCAATGCTACCAGTTGTCATATAATTGTGCACAATAAATGGCATATATACACGCACCAATTATGTAAATTTATTCTATGTAAATCAACATTTTAAATTAGATTATTATAACACGCTTTTTATATTTCAGAAAGATTTGATTAACATAACGCTTCGACACTATATTGCACACCCCATAACCGTTGGTAACTATTTTTTAAATTTTATTTTATTTTATTTATGGTTTTAGTTGTAATGATTTTTCTATTGACGAGCATTTATAATATCAATAATTATTTCACATGTCCCATATTTAAAGTGTTCTAACATTGTGGTGCATTTTCTTGGTAATATTGACTTGTGGGGTTCTATCTATAACTTTTTATTCACTCTCAGTATTCATACCTCTTAATTTAAGTCAATTTAATTAGGGTAGAATAATTATATATTTCTATTAAAAAAACAGCACCTACTTCATAAAATATACAGGATAATATATAGGTTCGGACAAATCTTAGAAACGTCACTGAACACGAATAAATTAGCCAATAGATGAGTGAAGTACCATGTAATGAATACCGTGGAACTTAAGAACCTATCGTGAGATATTAAATTAGTAGAAGTTAAAAACTCATTCACTCTTCAGAATGTAAAACATCAAGGAAAACCAGTTCCCATTATGTATTCAGTAAGTCACGAATTTTAAGAGGATCACCTTTCCAGACCAGTTAGTTATTTATACCTCTCAATTTGTCCACTGCTGACGGTGTGATACGGTGTAGTTCTGCTAGTAGCTATTCCTCGACGAGTTAGTATTCTTTCATCTCCCGAAACAGAAAAGATCGGCCACTGTACGAATATATGTAACCAAGAATACTACATAGTAAAACTTATTTGACTCAACGGTAATAACGGTACAAGAGTTCATTTTTGGTTAGGGAATTGCAAACGGAAATTAAGAATATTCCTCGATCACAGTAAGTAGGTAAACATTTAGAGAAGTCTATGGCAGAGGTACTGAGTCGTTCTGAGCCGTTCCATTGGTTGTGTAGCTCTGATCAGCGTTTCTGATTGATGGAAAAATTGGGGTTTTGATTCTACGCTTATTCTAAACTAGGAACATTCTTTTCACATCCTCTGTTAAAAAGAAAAGTCTTGGTTTTCACAAAAGTTAAAAAACAAGTCACCCCTGGATGACATAAACCACCGGAATTTTTCTGGGAGAAGATCTCACAGAAGCAGTGTCAGTATGTGTGAGTAGTGAACATTTATACAATCAGTGGCAACATGTTCTTTACCCAGACGGTGCTGAAATATGCCATTTCTATTCAACATTCTTAGTTTTATTGCGTCTTCTGTTATCAAGCATAAAGGCGACTGATCAGTGATCAGAAAAAATGTTAGTCAACCAAATATCATTATTACCATACTCTTCAATGAAATTATTAAAAAGTTTGTAACCCACTGTTTTCACTCCTTAGCGGTTGTCAAATAACTAGATTCGAGATAAAGACGTGCATGTTTTTTTACTTAAATGTTAATTAGATTAAAAGAGGAAACTTAAAATATCAAGGCTTTAATCAATCAAAATGTAAGTACTTACGGCTGATAGAATTTCATGTCAATAAATGTCTATCGAATTAACAACATAACTTATGATTAATAAAAATAGTTCCGTATGTCATATAATGACGCAATATATTAGAGTACTAGTAACAATGATATCTCCGTATGAAATACTTTTTTTTTCAATGCCCATATATTTTTTGTTATGTTCCCTAAATGCCTTTTTGAGATTTGTTCAATATATAATTTAAACATTTAGTCAAATAGGTGTATAATTGATATGAACTGGTAACTTTTATGTATTAATTTTTTCATATTTTAGTTCAAAATGACATTTTGAAAAAACCGTTTGTCGACGAATTTTTTACCGTTCAAGCAATAACTGTTCAGCCAACAGGTCAGGTATTACTGGTAGCTATATTAATCGCATTTTTATTCATTTGTCTAATAAATATATTATATTGCTATTTAGTAATTTCATTAACCAAAATATAGAATATGATTCTTATGTTTCTTATTATTTGACATTCTTAAAATAGCTGTTTATTGTACTAGATTCCGTAGCTCTGTCCATTATTTTGTACACATTAATATAGAGAAAAGCTCTGAAAATTAAAACATTCTGAGCAGCGTTATTTTGATAATTTAATTTATGTTTTTTATAAATTGACATATATATATATAGCTAATGACGTATGTATATTATATCAGTTTAAATATAGCTATGATGTATCCCTAAAAATGTAAATCATTTTGAAAATAATTACATAGTTGAGACGAAACCATAAACTCAGCAGTATGCACTGTATTACGTATTATTTGTTGTCCATTTCTTTAGATTCTGATTGTCTCTCCTCATCTGATGCTGCTGCAAATAATGCTTCATATGTTTATCATTTCATAGTAAGGACGCTTATATGTTTTTATAACAGTAGTTGTATGTTTTATATAAACATTTTCATTAAAACTTTTAATATTCATTCCTTTTTATGTGTTAAAATTAAGTATTAATTATTCATAAACCAGTTCATCAGAAGATTTAGGAATCAGTATAATCTCATTAATCTCACATCTAGATATTTATACATACCTCTTCTCAAAATTCGTTCCTCAAATGGCTTAAAGTTAAAATTTATTCTGTACATGATGTTTATATATTAAACACATTTTAAATACAATTTTTATAGAAATTATAATTTAAATTTGCGTAGGAATCATGAAGCAAATTTTTAAATCAGAATATAATGAAACATTTGTCATAATATTTTGCTATTAGCATTATACAATATTAATGCTATTACTATTATTAATCACATTTGTATCGAACTATGTGTATTCTTACATAAAGAAACATAGGTTGATATAGACTTGAGTAATTTTTTTAAATTCAATAATATGAATAGAATACCCATCGTATCAGTGTGTGGAAGTGTACATCTTTTCACTCCAAACTGTAATTGTTTAACCTATTTGCTTATCTATTAATTTGACCATTTGATTCCTTTGTCCGTTAAGTAATATTTGTATACTTTGTGCCAGTTTATTAAACGTAATATCAATCATATAGATTCGATATCGGTTTCTGAAAAAAGCTTGCGATTTTAAAAATTCTTAACACTTTCTAACACTCTATTAAGTAAACATTACATTTCTTATAATATGCTAATTGTTTATTCCATTTTTGTAGCCACGTGTTCAACCAACAAACAATTTAAAAACACAACGCAATAATGACAATGAGTAAGAAAATTATATAATTATTAGTTTGCTTTTAAGTTAAAAAATGTAAATAATATTGATTTATAGTTTTTATAATAATATATATATATGCAGTTATATAATATGATGATAATGTACATTCATGCTTTCTTTGTCAGTATCTACACATGAATCTTAATTATTTAGCATTATTTCAATTCTCTTCTTTATATTTAATTTATTATGTTTTTATTGCTGCTTTTCTTTCATTTTCAGAAGGAAAGTAAGTATGCTGTTCCTTTATTTTTATTTTTAATTAATTGGATATTATATTTCAAGATTATAATGTGTTTGATTTTATGACAAATACTATCTATTTAGTTATTTTTAATAATGAGTAAAACATTATCCATAGATTACCTTTTTCTGGTGGATGTTTTGATTTATATTTGTGAATTATTAGGAGGTTTGTTTTATGAGTAAAATATGTAGTTTGCATTATTTCAATTAATTTCATAAACAACTCAGATCCAATTGGGCGGACGTCATATAACATTTACCGTAATTGTACTCGGGAAATAAAGTTATTTTTTCATCGAAAAAAACAGGAATAAGCCGAGGATTTCCGTCATATTGGTTCTGTCCTAATTGTGTTTCCCATTTTTAAAGGATATACCTATCTAGTCATTCCCATATTCTGTGATCTATAGCTTTTTATTTAATTTTTCTATCTTTGCTCGTATTCGTAGATGTCTAAACGTGTTAAACGAACAATTGACTCAAATCCCAGATCGTTTTTAAGTAAGTAATGTTGTACAATCTTGTCTGTGGTGTCTGTCTATATAATATTTCTCTCATACGTTTCTGCAGTACTTGAATGCCCTTCCGTCGAATACATATCCAGTTTTCTAAAGAATTCCTACATCCAAGGTTTAACCAAAGTATCTTCAATAATATCTCCAGAAATAGTGATTCACATGACTCCAGGTTATGTTGTTGACACGCCTGAATATCAGAAGTTCATTAACAGGTACCTATGTTTAATCCTTTTCATATTTCTTAAATAATAATATGTCATATATGCTTGTTCGTTAGTTTTGTTAGTCAACACGTTGGTCTTGCTACATTTCTATGTAGCATTTTATGTTTAAAAGCTTCCCTAGGAATTAACCCACTAAGAAATGAATCCCATAAATCCATGAAATATTATGTTTTGTTTTACTCTATTCTATTCATGTACTTATATATTTTAATATATTGTTTAAAAAATAATTGAATTGATTTATTTTTACAGTTTATTTAACTGTAATGAAAGCATTTTTATGTTTAAAGTAAAGTGAAATTTCTCCAGAAACATAAGTAAATGACACCTGAAATCATTACAGAATCGAATTCACTAAATAGAATTATTTTTAAATTCAAAATAATTAAAATCCTGGAAACTCAAGAGTCTGTTATATCTATCTTCCTCCTTTAACCAACCAACCCTCTAGTTTCCCTCCCTTTGCAACTGAAGGATCAACCGGCACACGGCACCTCCTTCTTGATGGTCGAGATTCTGGTATCCTTAGTAACAGTATCTACAAGTTCCAGACACTAAAGCACTATGTCCTCGATTCTCGAATTTTTCCTTTACTTCCCGCTCAGGTAGCAATGGTCGTAAAACTATATTTTAATTGAATATTCCATTGTTCGTTATTTATTCCAAAACATTCTTTGATTTTTTCTATAATCTGAAAATTACATTCATTAAGGTAAAATGCATAGGTCTTAAATTAAGCTCGCAATACGAAAATATTTCGTGACATTTCTACGACAATTTTTCGTATTTACAGTTCTACAATGCCTATTTTAATCTTGTTAGTTGTCGAAAATAATTTTTTATCTATTATTTTATCTATACCTAACATTGATTCAAAAAATGTATTTGTGCTATTTATTTTTTGTTCGTGTACAACATGTTTTCATATATTCCTTTCATTATTATCATTTTTTTTCTTTGTTGCTATTATCTTGATGAAAGATATCAGGTCCCAGCCTTCACAGTGGATCAATCGACTGTGATAAATCAGTCCTAAAGAAAGTACATTGTGACGGTAATATCACTAGCGCAAAACCTCTACTCACCTACGCCATAAAGCCACCAGATGGCTTTACAATGTTAGTGTCAATTAATCTTCTTTTGGTAATATCGTTATATTTAGTTTCCAAAGAAATCATATTTGTAAAGTGTACTACATCAATAATAGCAATTTATTTATTTAGTGTGATATTTATAATTATAATTTCTACAACGTAAAATTGAATGCTTTTGAATCTTCTTATATTTTATTATCTGTTCCTCTTAAAACAACTAAATTAAGAATAGTCAAACATTATTAAGTATTTTAACTTGTAAATGTTGCACAATTTGTACACAGATTTGCAAAATGATACCTTACACGTATATACGAATTTGACATCATAGTAAGTTGTTTTTATATTTCTAGCAAAACTAAGGTGGGATATTATTTAAATATACATTAAATTAGATTAATTAAATTCCAGATTGCTTACCGTATTATAAATCTATCATTTAACTTGAGTATTACCGTTTTGATGATATCTAAAACGCTTTTATTTTTTAGAAACTCCTCTGCGTACATTAACAACGACGAATTTTTACACCAAAGCTTGTACGATGACAATGACTACATAAGCAAAGAAGAAATTAACAATAATATTTGCGAAATGAAAGAGAAAATTGCAAGCGCTATCGGTGAGCACATTTATGTACATTATTTTTTTTATTTACTAAATAAAGCTAATTAATTTATCTATATATGTATATAAACCGATTTTGTGGTATTTTATCATTTCAGAAGATCACCCAGACCGACTGATCAGACCCTACCCCTTAATAACATTTCTCGGAACTGGATCCTCTTATCCCTCGACATTCCGTAATGTCAGCTGCATTTTACTACAGACAGAGTGAGGATAACCTTCAATGTCATAGTGTTATTTGAAGCTCAAATAATGTCAATGAACAATATACAAGCATCGTTCCGAATGATCACAATATAATAATTCATATCAATCGTTCATATTCAGAAGCTATTATTAAGAAATTAATGATAGATACAGTAAATACAATGTGTTCTTTATTAATAGAGAGAGATGAAACAATGCTGTATTTCTTCCAACATAGTGGCATATCGTAAGCACAGCAAACGTTTTTTATAAAGAAAATTAAATACATATCTATTTTTTAGTAGTTCAAAAGAGAGTGAAATATCTTGTTGGCGTTAAAATTTTCTTATTACAGGCTAATTCTCGCTTAAGTGCTTAAATATTGATCAGTATTGCTCTGGACAAGAGTAAATATCTCGAAGTAATTTTGCCAGATTTGAATTTTCTTAAGGAAATGGAATGATCTGATTATTTTAATTTATTTAGATCGAATTTTAAATTGTTCTTAATTTCTATTTTACTATAAGATTCGTGAAAGATACCGATTAAACTGAATGTAATAGACTGCTAAAATATTGTAATCTTTGTTTAAATTAATATTAGTTTATTATTTATTTCAATAATTTGTATTGTTTGAGTATGCCTAAATCATTTTCTCGAAGAGATATATAAAGATGCGTTGGGTGCATTAGACATATAGATGCGTATTCATCAGATACAATAATGCTTGTACAGTTCGTAATAATACTTGGCAAATTGCTAAAATTATACATTATATGACAGTTTATAAAACTAGTGAAATTGTTTGTAAAATAGAGAATTTGATAATCTAAACTATTCCAATTCATCCCATCCCTTTTCTCACTGATAGGTTGCATTAAATTAGGCTAAACTCTTCTGTATTACAGTTTTGTTAATAAATTGGGTGGAGCTGGTTTCTACGATGTCATATAATTTAATAAATTTGTTTGGATTTTTAATGTTAAATTTTAAATCATTTCTATTGGTACTCAAAGGGTGGAGGAGGCCACAAAAATGGAAATTTTATAAAAGTTACATTTAAGTATGCCTTCCATAATATTCTTTGTTTTGCTTAATTCAAATCGTATATATATATCTATACTTACTAATTTAAAAGTGATGATTTACATACACTTTGATGGCAACTGTATTGATGTCATACAGATAGATAAACAACAAGATGTTATTATTTCGAATTTAAAATTTCCACATTTTCTGGACTTTTATCCTGAAATAGCGCAGGCACCCTGAATTATCAGTTTCTTCTTTAAAAATTATAAATACATATATATATTTCAAGCAGGTTAAAAAGAAATATTTATGTGATTAAATAAAATATTTTTATCTATATGCTATTATTGACACTTGTGAAATATATGTACACACATGATTGCCCTGAAGTCTGTATATTATACTTTTTAACTGGACATTTTATTAATCAAATTCTTTATTGGTTAGTGAGTATGTCTCCTACGCAGATAAGTATGTAATGGCTCACAGGAATAATAGTAAAAATAACAGGAGTAGTATATTAGTTATATGATATAGATAATTTTATGAACATATGAATTCGCTTTTATGATTTTGGTACTATGTAAATAACTACTTGATGAAAATCATTTGACGTTAATGTTATGCAAACAATTCTTGAAGATCTAAATAATATACGTTACTCATATTTATTTATATTATTATATCTGGCAACCAGATGTCCTGCATTGCCATTTTTATGTGTATATTCACGTGTAGGTCAACGGGAAAACGTACGACATTTAATACCACTGCCTGGTAATCTCCCCTTTCCTTCTCTCTAGCCCCACATCCTACATACTCCTGGACTGTGGCGAAGGAACAGTACTTCAGCTCGTTCGGATGTTTGGTATCTCTAGAGCTCGCGAGATTATCACACAAATTAAAGCTGTCCTCATTACTCATATGCATGCAGATCATCACAATGTAAGTTAGCACACTTGTTATGAGGCAACATACATTATTTGATAATATATATCATTAGAGAGTACAATGTGAAGACCCAGTTTATCAATTTAAGAAATTTTATGGAAGAAGCGATTAAGTTTAAAATTCAATTTTAACTTAGTATTTTTGGTTTTTACTACTTCTGCTTTTAACCAGGAATGTTCAATCTGTATATTGTGTTTTATACTTAAAATATTATTACTAGTAAGTTTATTTCAGTACAAATTAAATTGCTTAAAACATTTAATGCATAAAATTCTATTTTCTTTATTTTTCTATAAACATGCTCGTTTTAAATATTTTATAAAATATTTTTTGGCTAATTTGATGTTATTAATGCATAGAACACTAAATTGAAAAGACTTAAAACCCGATAGATCTTTGTAACGTGTTATAATACAGGGTGTTCAGTAAAAAAACAGGAAATTCCAAATGTGTGCATGCGCAGTTTGTGATATCTGATATCTGGTAATTCCAAAACTTATAACTGTTTTATCCGGAAATTCCAAAACTAACTGTTT
>JAYRBW010115179.1:0-17652 GCA_036023295.1 Invenusta paracnida
TGCGACGATATTTTTAGTGCGTTAGATAGAAAATTAAATGTTGATATCGGGCAGAAAAAAAATCATTACAAATACTTCATCTTCATCAATGAGTTCTTCTTGTTGTAATAATATATTGTTTGCGGTTTGCTTAGCACGTCTAGGAAGTCTTGACCTAGCCATGTTAGTAGAAATAGTGATTGAATTGAAAATAATGCAATATAATAAAGACATCACAACATTATGCAGCAAAGCGGGCTCTAATCGATAGTTTTATAACTCTAAGCCAATCACAGTTGAATATTATGTATCTATAATTGATAGCATTATGGAGGCTACTTTCTCACCCACACTACCACACTAGTTGTAGGTATATGACTATATACGAACTTAAAATGAAGGAAGCATTGTATATTCAAAAACTTAAGCCTAGGTTAAATATTCAACATATTAACTCTCATATTATAATATATATAATGTTTATAACCTAGAAAAAGCGAGCTCTAATCAACAATTTTACAACCAATAATATCGGTAGGAGGGTGGGTGCAGGCATATAGTCTATGGGTGTAGGTAAAAAATATATACAACTGACATAGAAAATAGTTCTATAAACAGAAAACCAACAAAAAATTGAAAGCGGCACACCATTTGAAAGAGATATATTGAAGTAACGCGGTATAAATCTGCATATAACTGCTATATAAAATATGGGGTCATATAAGACCCCAAACGTAAAACTCATAGATTTTTCATTGCCGTAAACTAACCGTTAATAGGCAGCAATTTTAATCCGTATATCGAATTACTTTTAATTAGTCAAACTTTGTACTGTTTTTGTGCTGGTTCCTCTGTGAATATCTGGGAAGAAAACAATGAGGTCATAGAACAAGTAATTGATTATTTAGTCGCTACAGCAAATTTAAAATTGTAATATTTATTAACTAAATATTTTTTTTTACTTACAGAAAGATAATTCGGCAACATCAGACTTTCGCATATAACGGATTTTTTTGGTTTTTTTTATTAATCTGGTATAAAGGATTTGACTAGCGATCACACCATTTTCGAACATACGAACAATGAAATGTATTCAAAATCGACATATTACCCAATTTTAACATCACAGATCATTACAAAATTTCTATTTATGCAGCGTACATTTGAAAGAAGCAGATACACAAAAGATTACAATTTAAGGAATTCTTTGAAAATTACCAAGCTAGTTCACTTTAAACAAAATATAAGTATACAAAATAAAGCATTAGTGAAAAGATGAGCATTAAAAACATTGAAATAATAGTATATTTGAAAAAATTGTACAATTGCATAATATAACTAAGTTGCAAACCTGTCAACCTCTAGACACAAATGAGTGAAAATCATTAACTTGAAATTATGAAATAAACTGCAATATCATTATGTGATGTACCATATACTACGACAATAAAAAAAAACATTTAGAAATAAAACATTGTATTTTCCCCCAATAATTGATTAATTAAAAATATTCTAGTAAAAAATTTGAAACAGTAACCACTGAGTGAACGACTATACCGTCTAAACTTTCACAGTTGGTAGGTCTTCTACTGCTCTGCTACAATAAAAGCATATGGCACAATACAGAAATGTTTTGAATAAGGGAATAAAACACATTTCTAAACAGCTGAAACTCCTTGAACAAACTCATTATTTAACCTATATATATATACCAATACTTATAGAGTTCGATGCATACGGATATGTATAGAAATCATGGTCAAAAATAATTATAACTATCTAAAATTTGCTCGGATCAATGCCTATGCACATTAATTACTTGCAAGGGACATATTTATCCATTATACAAGATTATAGCACAATTATTAGGACATATATGTGAAAAATAAATAGTTTTATGTACAGTGATAAAGTAAATTAATATATAGTAGAGGTACTGAAATATAATACAGGTAGAGTACACATGACGAATAGTCTAAACTATTAATAGGCTGCGATAATAAAAAAAAGCCACTTTTAATACACTTTTTAAGAATTTAAAAATAATTTTCAAATGGAAATGACGAAAAAGAGTCCAAACAATCTAATGTATTTACAAAATCAATTAGATGTGACAAACATCGAGCGTTAAATGTATATACCGAAGAGTTGAAAACTTCATGTAATTGAAATAAAAATCTATTAATACAACATTTCCCGATACCATATAAATTATTAAGTTTCGGATTTATAAAAATATATATAGAGAAGTGAAGCAATAAGAAATGCTCATAGTACTTTTTGTGGTAAATATTAAAAAAAAATAGCACCTGTATACAATAATAAAGTTCTATACTCAGTTGCCTTAAACAATTTGTACTGCATAAAAGAACGTACTTTACGTTTAAATTCTACAGGTAAGCAATTTTTGTCAAATTTTACACGCTCATCAAGTTTAGGCCTTAGAGAAGGTGACAAATAACAATCAAACCTACCAAAGGATATTGAGAGATAATACACAAATAAACGCTTTACAACGCCTAAACAAACTAAATGCATATATTCGGGAAAAAAGAAGTTTTAAGCGAAGTTACATTAGCTAAAGGAAATCTACAATGTTGGTTATTTTCTTTAAAATGTGCATAATGTTCATCACTTCTAGGTACACAAACAGAGTAGGGATAAATAACTTTTTAAAATAAATGTGAATACTCTCCTGTAATTCGACAATATGTACAAGCATCGTAACCTGTGTGTCCTATTACACATTGCAAAAAAACTCTGGCAGGAGCATCATATACAAATAAAGTATCAATTATTTTTATGTTTATACTTAAGATATTAACATAGTCTTTTAAAAGCAAAAGTTTCTTAAGAATATTAGTAAGAAAATCACTTAGATTAGGCTTACTAATGCCAACATAAATATCAATAGGTAATGGTTTATTGAATCCTTTATTTCATATGATAATTAAAATAGGCCATACTATGTGAAACCATCAGAAAGGCAAAAATTGGATATAATAATATAAATAATTATAATATAATAGTATATTAATGATACAGTTATCAGTTGTTTGTTTTATGCCTCTGTCAGAGGCTCTGATAAAATTAGTAAGCTTTAGCTATGCAAAAAAGTATTTCTATGGAGTTATGCTCTATATATACAATTAACCAGTATTAGCAGTGTGTAGTTATATTCTTGTGTTTAAATTGTATTTTAACTGTATACATACTTTATCGATGGCCTCATGCCATAGAGATTTAACATTATCAGAAAATTATTATGTTGTTAGAAAATGTTGATATTTTTGGTATCATAATAATATGTCAGTATTTTTTCTTGGGATATTTATTTATATAATGAATTAGACACCTATTAATAAACCATGTTTCTCATTCTCTCTTTTCCCTATGGCCTATGTCATGGCTATAATATCAGTCGTATAAAAGTGAAAAAAAGTCCTTCTTTATACTTGCTTTAAACAATCTAGTGACCATACAGAGTGCAGAGTCTATTATATTGTATCTTTCCTTCAATATTTTTACATTGCGAATTACCCCCCTCCAAGTCCAAAACTGGTAAAATGAATCCAAAAGTACACATGTATTAAAATTATGTGATATGTTTCTAGTTGATGTACTATATAACGCTAAATTAAATACCTTGCTCAGATTATGTTCAATAAATGTGTCTAGTTATTTTGTTACTATGAATAGTATTAATAAAAATATTTTTATTTTCCAATTCCATAACCATGCCCTAACACTATAAATTTACAAATATAATAAAAATTCTGCCCCACGCCATCACCCACCGAAAAAATAAACTCGATTCGCCACTGAACTAATATTTAATATCTAAAATTAATAGTTGGTTTTGTAATTAATTGTATAAATATTTTTATACTCAACTGAGCTATAAACTAAATATTTTAAAATTTGCTCGTGTATGTTGCTATAACTAATGTAATCATTGGAACGCATTGACCTTAAGCCGTCCTTGACCTACATAAAAAAGTTTGTTTTCCGGACAATTTTAATGGAAAATTACGTTGAAATACACAAATGCTTCTAAACTTTTGATATATTGATTATTGATGATGATTATGATTATAAGTAGAATTTAATGAACCATGAAATAAAATCTAAATTGATAAGATAACGAAAATTAACCTACGTCCCTATTCCTACACTGCATTAAATGGGAATGTGAATTAAAAAAGTGGGAACGCGTCCTCGTATCCCTCTAAAGGCAGGCGTTCTCTATAAAATCTCAGAGAACGCGTTCTCAACTCATATAATGAAAATGCCTGCCTTTAGAGGGATAGGAGGACGCGTTCCCCACTCATATTGCAAGAACGCGTGGATTTAAGTATCTTAAAGAGAACGCGTGAAATTAAGGATAGAATAATTTCCCTGATACAAAAATAAAAAATATACACTACTCATAAATAGTATAATATTTAATATAACAAGAATTAGGTTGCTAGCAGTGCAAACAAACAAATACAACAGTTAAACGGGGACACCCTGACATCAACTAGTGGATCACATGAATTATGTACAGTACTGAGATACAATCTTGTGCCATGTCGCGTTACCCCAAGAAGAGTAGTCTTGTTGAAGCACAAAATGCTGTAACAGCCCTAAAAGATTGCCAAAGTCTCTGGGATAGCTGAGATTCAGCACGAAATAATAGGCTAGAAGGACCAGGACTGGGAAATTCATGTTCTCAAAGTCCCCATTCACTCGGGCGACCCCCCGGTCCTCGACGACGAAGGCGCTCGACCGAATTATATCGAGGCGCTCTATAGACTCAGAGAGTCCAAACCTCGTTTTGTGGACCATTCTTACCAGTAGTGGAATTCGCGGAAGAGACACTTTAGTCGATTGTCTATATTTTATCCCAGGTATGGTTCATGAAGATTGAGTTCTTGGTCTGACGTTCGCGGTGTCGTGTGCGTTTGAAGTCAGTGGTTGGTGTTTTGTATTCCATGCCGCACGTAGGGTGTCATCAAAGATTTGTCTACGGTGTTTTCGGGGTCGGAGCATCTGAGTGAAATACGATTGACTTCATTCTGTATGGGAGTGTTTTATAGAGACTGGTAGAGCGGAGTTATGATGGACGAAAATATTTTTCTGGGCTGGTTTTCTGTAAAAATAAAAAAAGTTCTCAGCGATCGTTCTTGATGAGTATGCGAAAATCGAGAAGGCACAGGCTCCAATCGCTGGTTGGGTGTTCAATCTCGTTGATGGTTGAACGCACTGAAGATGAGTTCGGCTTAACCCTTAACTGCATCGAAAATTTGTTATCTGTTTGTGTTTTTTAGGTTCTAAAAAGACCCCAATATATTTTGAGTAACAATGTTAACAAATGGATATGAAATGAACAACAATAACTCTATAATTACAGAAAATAAATATTTTAATGGATAATAGATAGTAAATAATTCACCAGAAATACAATGTTCATTATTAACTGTGAAGGTTGTATCTTACGGTCGTTCTCCCGCGCAATAGTTACACGTGAAGACTGCTCGTCTATGGTTTTTGCAACACAATTTATTGCAAGAGGTACAAGTCGGTTGGATCTTCCGGTCGTTCTCCCGCGCACAAAGGTGGCATCTACCTCGCTTTGCCACAAGCGGTTGTTGATGTAGCTCTATGAGTTGTGGACCGGGATGTCGTCTTTGCTTTTCAGGATCGATTAGCAGGAGCCATAGCTGTTGTTTCCTGGCAACACTGGCAACAAACATAAATAAGTGAAAACTCGACGCACGCTGCCTACAAACGATTATTTCTGATTCTTTCAATTTCTATTGGCTAATGTGGTTAGACATGCACTATCACGCTTTCTCTCTCTATAATGTTATGTGAAGACGTAGTGTCTCTATAATTATGATGTGTGCAAAAACGTTATATTAAGATAGACAGATTTCAATAATGTTAAGAATAAGCATGATATTGTTATACCTTTTGTTTACAATACTTTAACATTATATTATTATTAGCCAAAAAGGGCAAAAAGTGTGTTAGCTCATATCATAAAAGAATTGAAATATGTGTAAAATGTGTTATAGCTCTTTAAACATATATTTGACTTTAGTTAACTATGTTTTTTAATATTGTCAAGCTTGACAAACACATTTTACGCTTATTTCAATTCTTTTATGATATGAGCTAACACACTTTTTGACATTTTTGGAGTTTTTTGTTGTATAGGTACCTATTTTATTTTGATACTATAGGTATATGCTATTTTATGTTATGTTTTTTAAAGCGAAATAAAGATATTGATATTTTATACCTTTTTTATACCTATTGTTATATTCTATGATTTTGGCGCTAGCACTGCACTTTTGTATAGACAGTAAGATGTTGCGTAGAGCAGATTTCTCGATGGCGACCAGAAATACTGCTGCCCATAGCGATTCCAGTAATTTGATTTTAGTTTTTCTTGTTCATTTTCAAATAATTCTAAATCCTCTTTTCTTCTATATGTATCAATATTTTAATTGTTTAACCATATGTATTTCTGTCTCATATATTAAGCCCCTTGTACTGGTTATTTTGTTGATTATAAATTGGCTTTTATACTTTATGTAATCCCAACTGACAATACAAAACTGTGAGAGGAACTCTGTTAAACCACCCATAAATATATATGTGGTAGTAACTGTCAGCATATAGAGACAAAGGCATCGGATATGAATAACTGTTTGATCCCAAATCAACCACGTTTCAAGATTGTTTGTCAAATCGTGTGAATATATTTTTTAATCGAAGTCATTAAATTTCTACTGTGAATTTTTATTCTAATCACTTTTAACAGAGTGAGAAAGAAACTTTTATGAAACTATACTTCTGTACTTTGAAACAAACTTCTCATATTGATTAATATAATGGAGTCTATTTCGTTTATAAATTTATACTGTATTAGCTGCGTCTAAAAAAATCATTTTTAGAATAATATATATATTATATGTATATATATATATTATGCATATGTGTGTAAAAAAATCATTACATAATTACAAAAAAACATTGTCCACGATTACTTAAATGGCATTTATATGCATATAATCCCAACACTTCTTTCAAATAACTATACTGATATCGTTAATAATCCCCCCACTCCAATATTTATTTTCATTCTTTAAGCTATGAGTCTAAAAGCGTAGATTTATAATTGACTTAAATAAATCGTATCTGTTGAAAAAAGTATTGATCAGATGAGCTTATTAAAAAAAATAGAAAAATTGGGTTTTGTCTCATACATTACGGATTTCTTTACGAACCTGACAATATCATTTTTGCAGAAGTACATGTGATCCGGAATTATTTTGACTAACTACCTTTTTTGATCACTGCATATTCTGCAAGTGTGAATATTTAAGGCTGAAATAGTGAAATAAAGAAAGTTGTATTTATCTCTCCAATTCGTGCCTTTTATTGTATTATCTTAAATGAACGGCGACGAAGCGAGAGAATCCTTGAATGCTTCCCAGCATAAAAAGTATCATAACAGTAATGATACTATGGGTGTCATTTTATTTGCTACTGGTAAGTGAAGTATTGTAATAATGAAGTGACAGTTTCATTAACTGAATGATTCTATTAAAATGATAGTTTATTAAAAATAAACAGACGACGTTTTTATAATCCTCGTTTAAACTCATAGAGATCATAAGACAACGATAAAACAATTTCTATTTCTATGTTTAAACCATATTCATAAAAATATTTTTACAGCCAAGAAACAGAATTATAGTATTCTTATGATGTATAGATTTATTGATTTAGATAATTAATTTATATTTAATTATTATGTAGAACTATTCTAATGCTGCGTCCACACGGTTCGATTTTTTTCTTCGATTCGGCTTTCTTTCGATTAGTCGAAACGAAAGTGGCATTCACACTAAATGTTATTTTGCTTCGATTTTTTTCTTCGTACTTTGCGGCGATTTTTTAAATAATTTATTTATTAACAATTAAAAATGAAATGAAAAAAGGTAGTTAGTTTACATCTAACATCCCAGAGACAACGATAACTATAGTTGTCCTGAATGGAATTATTATTTATGCTAGACATGATAAAACTAAACAAAGTATCTATTTTAAATTCACTCTATTTACATTAAGTATTAAAATAATTTGTTTTGTAAAAAAAGTACGATTGTATCAAATATGTATATACAATATACTTATTCTACAGCTATACATTTAATCTAGATGTATTTTAAGCAACTATTAAGTAATTGACATCCTTTAAAAAATCGAATGAAAACTAAAAAATGTTATATTTTTTAGAATAGGACGTTTTGATTCGATTTCAACTAAACTCGAAAGTTGAATCGAAGCAAAATCCAATCGTGTGAACGTACTTTTGACTTCTTTTTCTTCCGATTCAACTAAAGTAGAATCAAAGTCGAAAGAAAATCGAACCTTGTCAACGCAGCATAAATCCTCATTTTATCTGCAACTTTCTCATATAAGTATTATACCTAGTTATTTTATATTCTAAGCAAAATTTGTTATTCAAATAAATGGGTATAAGATTTACAATTCATTGAATATTACCATTCTTTTATTAAATCATAATTAAAAGAAGAAAAATAAATTATTTATAAGCGTTAGACAGGAAAATTAGCGATATTATTATTAAAAGAATCCCCCTTTAAGGTACATTCTATAAGAATTGCAGGAATCTTGACAAAAGGGATAAAGTACAGACAGACATTTTATGAAATGTAATATAATAATCATTACTAAATGTTAGGTATATTTGAGTAGATAGTATACATTTTTTCGAATGTAAAGCTGGCTAGTTTACTTGCACTATCAGTTAATTTTTTTAAGAGTAAGACAAATGAGCAATTATAAAAGTTAATTTTATGAAAATATACAAAATAAAATTACAATAATATTTTAAAAGTATTTTAAGTATTTATTTCAATATTCTCTAAATATTTAAAATATTGTTCTCAGTTGGCTACTGCAATCTTGTTACAGGATTTTAAAAAGTAATGTTAAAAAGTTTATATCCGTTAAACAACAAATGTTTAGTTAATAATTTATGATATAATGTAACGAAATATATTTTAAAACAACTTTGGAACCTATATACGCCTATATAGTATGTATATTAATGTCAATTTTTGTCTTAAAACATTCAAATTTAGATATGTAATACAACGTTATTATTTACAATATACAAAAGTTATAAAATAGCAGAAATTTAATAAAGACAAAAATTTACATTTCGATTCATAAAAATCAATAAATGTCACTATTTTATACTCTGCGATAATCGTAGAATATCACATTTTATTGAATTTCTGTCCCCTTATGTGTGTACAACAAGTATTGTACAAAAAACATTGTACACGATTACTTAATTGGCATTTATATGCATATAGTCACAACACTACTTTAAAATAACTATACTGATATCGTTAATAATCTCCACCTCCAATTTTTTTTTTATTTTTATTCTTTAAGCTATGAATGTAAAAATGTAGATTTATAATTGACTAAAAAAATCGTATTTGGTAAAAAAAATATTGATCAGATGAGCTTATTGGAAAAATTAGAAAAATAGGTCTTGTCTCATAGATTACGGATTTCTTTACGAACCTGACAATATCATTATTGCAGAAGTATATGTGATCCGGAATTATTTTGACTAACTATCATTTTTGGTCACTGCATATTCTACCTTTCAAAAGAGTGATGATTTTTCCATAAATGATTGGTACTTTTAGCGTTAATTGTTTCATAAAGGTTCCAGTACTAACATTGCTATTTTATATTTATTAACATTGTATAGATTTTAAAATAGTGATAACTGAGGTCATAATATAAAAGATACACTTAGGCAAAAGTGTACCAGGCAAATTAATTTTATCACCACACCTTTATAATATTTAAAGTAGAGTCAAAATAATAAAGTAATGTCTATAATTAATTATATATTATATGTGTGTATTATATTTAACTATTAATTATATATTATATGTGTGTATTATATTTAACTATTAATTATAACTTACTATAAAAAAATTTAGAGATGTAGATTGCTCAATATATGTATATATTAAAAATAAATAAAATACTTCACAATAAAAATATAACTGTAGTATATATTCATCACTTTAAATCTCATAAAGAATACAAGTCAAATTGGAATGTATAAAATCTTAACATCATATCTATAATTTTTATATATAATTCTATACTTCTTTTAATTCAGGTAATTTTTACCAATATAAATTTTTTTAAATCTTCCAAGCACTTATTTTCAGTAATCAGATAGTAAAAGTCGATCTAAAAAATTATATTGGTATCAAATCGATAAACAATAAAATAGCTTGCATAATCAAATACATCGGCGATTTTTGAAATGAAAAAGAACTTACCAAATCACTTCATATTATAACGAAATTAGTGGAGTACTTTTACTGATACAGGAAGATAAGAAACGTTTTTCATTTCCTTTTATTTAGCGTTTATATCGTAAAAGGTTTCTTAAATCTTTATCGAAGTTAATTTTGATAGTTTATCAGGCTGCACAAGAAAAATAATATAAAGTAAACTATATATATCCGAATGTATCAATTTTATATATATAATGGTCTTTGTAACTTTATAGAGAATAACAGGAGAAACATTGTTTTTATATATATTAAAGGAATACTAATTATATGCTGAAAATCGGTTTTGAAAGAAAGTTATTGAGAATATATAAATTATCAAAACTCACCGCAGCTCTCAAAAAAGAACATCATTCAATTTCGCAGGACGAGTGAGATGTTGCTTATCAAATTCATTTTAATTATTATTTCATAGATTTATATTTTTCAAGTTGATATGGTTTATATAAACCATTCTTCATATATTTAAATATGTGTGCTGTATTTTTTTATTATTATTTTATTCACTATTTGAATTCATTATTTGAATCTAACAACTTATGCATATAGATACTTCAATGATTTATTTCATTAAGGTCATAAAATTCTATTAGTTTTATTTTCTAACGTAATAGATCACAGTTTCTATCATTCCAAAAATCATACAAAACTATTTATTCATTAAATATTATTTAAATAATTAAAAAATTAAAAATTAATATTATTATACTTGGCGACACTTGAAAATTTATGTTCACGATATTTCAACCTTTAAACAATAAAATATGTTGATTTTTATAGTGGACATCAAAAACTTCTTTTAACTCAAGAAACTTTTTCATTTTAGACCCTACTGCGGAGTTTTTTTTAATATTGATAAATATCTATATCATGAAAGTGTAAAAAATAATTAAAATTATATCTTCCTTATGTTGAGGCAGCAAATTCTAAAATATGTAATCAACTATTGTCAGTTATCTGTTACTATTTATTTTTATATAGTATTTATATTTCTATCTTTATTTATTTCTCACTTATCTGAAGAATTAATTCTTGTTTCCAAAATCTCACGACAAGTTTACTGTAATGACCTCGATAGTATTTCACACATGTTTGGTTAAGTGGATTATTTCGGTAATTTATTGTTTTATATCTCTAGTATACATGATTGTGCGAAAATAAGAAAAATGATATATCTTATAAACAATTTTCGCAATTTTGTAATAACTAATCACTTCAAACATTTAATCTAATCTCAGCTCAGTCCAATAGCTTTGTTTTTATTCATTTTATCGGACGTCGTTAGTGTGAAGTATAGTAAACTGCAAATCTATTAGAGAAATTATAATTCACATATCTACATATGATCTACATAATTGTTTACCTTATAGTAAGTTCTTAATTTTCGAGTTCCCCACTTTACACGGTTCATCCCACATACAGTTCCCGGGTACACCTGGTGGTTCCTGTTGTCAGTCGTCGTCTTCTTCATCCTGCTCCTTCTAGCGGCCGCTTATCTCGAGAAGAAGGCTTGCTTCAAGCCCTGCAACGCCCGGACTTGTTTTGATCTTGAGATGGCCAGTAAGTTGCCTATTCTAGTGGATTTTGAGAAATATAAAGGTTGTCAAAAGAATTTGGGTTTATAACACTTAAATAACAATTTATTTAAGATAGAAAAAGTACAGAACAAGGCATATCAATTAATTGAATATTTACACCGTGTAATTAGGTACTCTTAACATGAACTAAAGCTTGAAGAACTACTTTAAAATTGGGGAATTCTTTACACAATCTGGCATTCGTGAGACTATGGTTTATACCTAAAGACATTGAAATTGACAAGATCTTCATGTGAATTATCAAAATTTATGACACTCACGCCAAAATATCATATTTATATTCAGTAAATATGCTACCTATGGTAACGAAGTCATATTTTGATCTTCTAGCCTGTGGTATGTGGTCTATAGCATTGTTGCGCTGCAGAATCATATATTGTGGCGTTGTTGCCTATAAACTGGATTCATTTATATTCAGTTCTTCTGAATATAACAATAAAAACATTTATTTAGATCTTCTTCATAGACTACATTTTGTAGAAAGGCTAGATATCTGTCTGCATTGATGCTACGTCCATCATGGAGCATATACTTCAATGAAAGTAAGAATTTTTGCAAACGTTTGTCGAGTTTTTTTGCCATTTTCTATTGCTGGCACCATCGACCCATATACGTATATTCTCTTCTGAAACATCAACAAAGTACACCCATTTTTCATCAATTGCAATAACCCTAGTATTATAAACACATAAGAACATGAAGTTATAAAAATGTAGGATATATACATATATTCGAAAAAATTGTTAAAATCTAAGTTGTAAAAACTTGTTCTTATGAGATTTGTGTTTTTTTATATGCTTCATTGAATTAAATTAGTCTATTAATTAAAAGAAATGTTATTACATTATACAAAATCATCAAATTTTTGCATAACATGTTTTATCTTTCAGATGATCCCGAGATTGAGGAGGTGACTGATGGAAACTCACAATTATTGAGAAAACAAACCTGAGCAACTGTAAAACCTGCAGATATCACGATTCGCAGATAAAAGCTAAAAAATACTGTTCACGTGGATATATATTGCTTGATTGATTCCAGAAATTTGTGTGTACCTATCACTTTTATTATCTGATGCGAGACATTTCTTCAAACTATTTTTTACATAACGGTTTCTTTTGGACTTTTCTTTTATTCAAAAAGTGTACTTATCGGCAATTGCTTTTAACTTTCTAATTTTATTTAATAACTATATACAGATAACGTGTTCGTAGGAAAGATCACCATCTATGTATGTTTCAATGACTCACTTATTTTCTCTGTATGGCGCCGAATTTCAGGACATTAGCGCTTTTATTGAAGTACATGATTATTAGAAATAAAAATTGGCTAAAATTATTATGATTCAGTACTTATACTCACTGTTCGAAAAATTTGGAAATATAATAATTATTTGTAAATAGATGTTTTTAACAGCAAAATAATATATTGAAAAGGCATTACTTTAATTACTATATTATTTACTATATAAATACTCTTCCACATTAATTTACATTTAATGTCTGTTAACTATATATACCTCAATAATATTGTGCATTATTATATGCAAATATAACATATATTTATATTTATCTGTAGTGAGTGGTACATAATTAAAAAGTATAATGTATTCTTTCATTTTATCTATTTTACTTAAAATCAAATTATAAATAATTTTTATTAGTTCGTATATTTTATGTATCATTTAAGACGAATACATTCTTAATACATGTGTTTTTGGCTTACGTCAATTTCTTTTATAACAAGGGGGCTTATCGACTCATTCACTTACAGTTATCAGTACTGTATTTTATTTATTCATAGTAGGTAATGAAACGAATTGTCTTAAACATCAAATCGATCGACCTACAAGCCATGATTGTCAATACACATGAAAAATCTATGGAATGTGCGATTATGGATTTTTCTGAGAACGTCTTTTTTATTATTGGTTTCTGCGAAAGCTTCTGTGACAGCTGCTTTGATATCATCTCTTGTTTGTGGTCACTGTTGATGAACGTGTCTTTTGATGATGCCATAGAGAGAATTGTCGCACGAGATGGGATCTGGGCTCCTTACTGACCACAAAACCGATTTTAATTTGCTGACACGTCTGTTATGAAAGTGCGTATGGAGGAATGTGCAAGCTTTGTAGGAAGTGTGAGAAGGGTCTTGCTGCAAATGGCATGTTTTACGAATACCCAGTCTCTCTAGATCTGGCATAAACTCATCCTCTAGCATTTGGAGATATTGTGCGGTGTTTTTTCGACCTTCGATAAAATAAGGACCAATTAAGTGTTCCTCAGACATCGCTGCCCAGATCATGACGTTGGGCGGATGTTGACGGATGTTCCCAAAAGTGAAGATTTTCATTGGACCACATTTGGATGCGGCATAAATTGCGGATTTGTCAGAGAAAAATAATTTATTCTTCATTCGGCACAAATGTCAGCTTCCAAGGTTTCAGCTGGAGATCTTTCCTTAATACTTGACGTATTGTTGTTCTCGGTATAATCAGTTTATCACTGATTCTTCTTATTGATGTGTGTGGTTCATTTTGTATTACAGCTTGAATGGTATCCATGTTAGCCCCTTTTTATTTCGGCGACCACTTCGTTTTCTGTCCATTACCATCCTGTTTCGAATAAATTTTCTTCTCAATTCTTGATTACACGGCCATTGGGTGGTTCAACATCAAATCTGTTCCATAGCTTGTCTCGAATTATCATCATTGAATGCCTTTTTCTATCCGTATAACGCCACCAGGCTGCTACTAACACACGATATTCGCTTGTGTAGTCGCTTTTGTCAAAATTAAAAGCCTAATATTATATAATTCCTGTATAAAAAATGTGAATGGCGCAATATAAAAATCGACAGTGATATATAATAATACAGATAATTAGAAACTTAAATTTGAAATTTGAAAAATTAGAATTTACAACTATGATCCTTGTAAATATACAGGGATGTAAAGTTAATCTGCTATTGCGTAATATATACCATTGTTTGAAACTTATAGTTACTTCTGGCCCACCCTGTACGTAGAGAAATGTGACCAAAAATGTGCCAGTAGATAACACACTATATTTTTACAATTATCATGCATGATCACCGAGTTAATTATACGTTTCCAATATTATGGTCTGAATTAACCACTTGAAAATTTTAGAAATAAAATAATTTAACTAAAAGGACGGAGCTTTCGATGCCACATGCATCACAATCATGGTCAGATTTATTAAGAGAGCAACAATAAAATACTTATATGCAGAAAGGTGAGCAACAATAAAATTACGTAATACAATCAAAGAAAAGTAATTAGAACAGAAAATAAATATGGATGGGTGAATGGACATCATTTAATAGAATTAAGAAGAAATTTCGCTATACTGCTATTAACATTTAAAAATCCAAAGTTTAAATTAAGAGAACTATCTTTATGACGATTAATAAAAGCTGCTTCAATAACACGTCTAACTTTAACATTATTACATTTATATAAGATGGAAGAGGAATTAAAATCGATAGTATGGTTACGATTAAAAGAATGAACAGCAAGACCATTGTTAAGATTACAATTTAAAATAGTGTGTTTATGTTCTTTGATACGAGTGGAAAGGTCACGACCACTCTTTACCGTTTAAATCCTTCCTTCCTTGCCTTACGCGTATAATGGTCTTTCTAAAATTCATAAACCTATTTGCCATTTTCGTCCTATAATTTTATTTTATAATTCTCCTGCTTATAGCTTTCTAAACACTTAGCTTTAATTCTCTTTCCTCTGTTAAGATCTTTTTCTAATTCTCATTTAAAACATAGTGGTGATCTTATCAGAAATTGAAATTTTTAAATTTTAACCGTGAACAAAAATTAATCGCTTTTAACGCTGTTTCTCTTTTTACTAATGTTCCTCTTCATCGTACTCTTGATTTTTTAGAGCGTAAATTATCTTTGTTAAATAATTTACCCATTCCGGTTAAATGTCTTATTGGTCTTATTAATCTTAGTGCCCAAAATAGTTTTTTCGTTTAAAAAAATGTTTTGTATGAACAAATCTTTGGTTTTAGCATGGGTAATTCACTTTCTCCAGTCTTATAACTAATTTATGTTTAGAAAATGTAGAATCTAAATTAATTCCTCGTTTTTCTGGTATTAAAATGTGTTTTTGGGTTCGCTACGTTGGTGATATTTTAGTCGTTGTTAATCATGATTTTAATTCTTTTATCCTATACTTTACGTTTTACTCATGAATGGGTTGACTATGAAAATACAGATTTGGAACAATCAGCTGCTGATGTTTTGTTTGTTTTTGTTCACACTCTTTTCCTTCGGAACCATTTCCAGCTGCTGTTGTTATTGGCCTAATGGAGGGTTTCTTAGACCGTGGTCACTATCTATTTACCGACAATTTCTACAATTCGGTCGAACTTGTCAAATTCATATCTCAACGATCCACATTTACATATGTGACACTCTTCGTACAAATCGAAAAGAAAATGCCAAAGACCTTGTCAAGAAAAAATTGAACAGAGGTGACTGTGAATGGTTGCACTCAGAGAGCATTGTTGTCTGCAAATGGCGTGATAAACGTGATGTTTTGACAATTACCAACATGCACAGTGTGGAGCTGGTTGATGTAGCTAATAGACACAACAATGTCTCCATCAAACCGAAAGTTGTTAGAGATTACAATATTGTTATGTCTGGAGTTGACAAATCTGACCAGCATCTATCGTATTATTCAGCTCTACGAAAGACAGTAAGATGGTCGAAAAAAGTTGTTCTGTACATTACTTCATGATGCTGTACAACTGCATCATTGTATTGTCATCTTTTATTTTGGTCTAGTGTTCTGGTTTTGCATCCTGGATTTTGGTTTCATTTAACATATAACAACCGCAGGCATAACTTAAAAACTGCTTATTTCCTAGGCCTGCGCTATTATGTACAAGTATAGCTTGGTTGATTTCTAACATTCTCCTCCACCATAGGTATTTGGTTTTATTTTGGCTGCAGTGTAAATTACTCTAGGATGTTTTTTTACTCTTCTGTCCAGAACAGCTATTCTTCTACCTTTGTTTGTTAGTCATCTACTACCTTTGTTTGTTAGTCATCTTGTTGTATAGTTACCCTTTCTTTCTCTCTTTTTATTTTTCCTTCTGGTTAAATGAGTAGATTTTGACTGCTGTTTTATCAACTTATGATTATTGAAATGTTTATTGTAAATGCTCACAAACTATACAATACTAACAATGTGGCTAAAGTGACACAGTTACAATTCAGGGAAATAGTTATTATGCATTTACTTGTTTACACCATCAGTTCCAACCACAGCCTCTCAATTTACTCAATAATGCTGATCAACCATTCCATTACCTTGAGTTACCATTGCCATCCATTACCATTGCCAACGGAGAAGAAACGGCAACCCACAAAACCATGTCGTATCTGCACAAAAGAGAACCACCGACGTGAGACTCTGTGCGTCAAAATTTGCTTTAGAATGTTTCATTTACAGTAACGTGTTGTATGTAACTAACAATTATATTGTTATGCTATATGTACTGTAACCATCATCAGATACATTCGTTTAACCATGGGGAGGCGGAATTATTCAAAGTCGTCTAAGTTAGCGCTCTTTGGGCGCTAAGTCTGAGACCACCCACCCACCCCCT
>JAYRBW010115190.1:0-17650 GCA_036023295.1 Invenusta paracnida
ATCCTATATTACCTACTACATAGTTCGCTTAGCTTTACTAGCTAACGACCTATTGCCATAGGTCTAGATATATTCATACTCACGACATATGTAGGTATGCATTAGATATAATAAAGTAATCACCCTCAGCTTCGTAAATAATACTTAAAAAATAAATAAGATCAAAGATGAACATGTAAGTTGTAATTGGCAAATTTTCATATAACACTGTATCAATAACCATATAGCATTATCTCATTATTAACTTAAATATATTACATTTATTTTTATATAAGTATTGTATATGTTTTATTATATTTTGATTTTATTATATTTTAATTTAATTTAATTTAATTTAATTTAAATTTATATTTAATTTTTTTCTCCCGATAGGTATCTTCAGTTATGTATGTATTTATAATAATATGGTCTTTGTGGTATCTTTTTAGTAAATATATATGTGTTAAGTATTATATTTAAGATTTGACGTCTGTACTGTTTGACTTTGAAAGCTAAATATCATTTAATACATTTTTGCTTTAATTTAAAATGTGGTTTCATATTAGATTATTATATATTCTTACAAAAAAAGTGTACCTATAAATTTCATCAAAATTCGCTTTATACTTAAATTGATATGTTACGAAATGAAATGTTCACTAAATAACATTTAAATATCAGAAATATTGAAGTGAAAAAAGTACTGTTTTGCTGTGCTCACTGCGGACGAACCACTACAGCCTGGAAGAATGCCCGATCGGATCAAAGGGGGCTGAACAAAATACAACCTAACACAAATTACAAAAACATATTATATAGACTTCACAAAAAAATTGTTTCATTTTAATTGATCATTTATTATTAGGTACTCGTATTTACACAGTATAGAATTACTTGAATTATTTTCGATCTAAGTGAATTAATACAGAATTTATTATAATTTATATAGAATTGTGGTTAAACACTGTTCAATAATATTGCATTTAATTGATGGCTTTATAATTCGGTAAACAGCATTATTGATTCTATGGATATTTTTACGAATAGAAAAGTTGTATTAATTATGTAAATTATATGTTCTGCTTTAACACATACGATTTGTTTTCATTGAATTATAAAATAGTAAAATTAAATAAAAATTATATTGTTTTGGAAACTCGTCAATAATCGACATACTTCGACAAAAATTAATTGTCGAATTATCATTTTAGGGCTTGTTTATCCGTACTTATTTCTTTCACCTGTTTGCTTCAAATTGCTTACAATAGATTTTGATATATTTTGGAATATTTATTTGAATGTGAATTATCTTAAATTTTTAAAAGGAGTTATAAATATTGTAAACTTAATTGGATTCTATTTTAGTTAATATAAAATCAACCTCTGTTTAATTTTTTTTCTGCAGTTGAAATAACGTTTACAGTAGAAATGCAATCCATATATTTATTCATTTTGATCGATGTATGCTTTATATATAAATATATATCTCCTTGTATGAACAAATATACGATCTATAGTTTGTAATATCTTGGCTAGTAAGCCGGTTTTATGGATCAGACTAATCCGTTTGTCTGCCCTTCTGCCCCACCATCTATGCACGCCACTTAGACTGCGATCGAGATACCTTTATCATATCGGTTGCCGGTCACAACGATACTTTTGATAAGTTTGCTCGAAAAGTATTCCAGTACGGAAGCGAATACCCATTCCAAAAGAAGAAGAACGAGAGTGAAATATTTTTTGGGTCTCAAAATCAAGTTGAAGTGAGTGAGAATATTTGTAGACATTAGGCATTATTGAGCAATTAGGCAATTGCTTTGAGATTAAGCTTAAGCTCTGAGTCGTTGCTCAACTTGCAATTAATAAAAAATCTCAAGTGGTTGAGCAAAAGCTTACGGTTTTTTTTAATAATAGCTTAATGAAACAAAGATATACGAAACATTTATATTTCAATTAGTAATATTACAAGCTCTATAAATAATTTAAATAATATTTAAATTCTTTAAAATTAAACAAAATGTTATCGAATATATAATGTATAATCTATCATCTATAATAAAGATTATATTATTCTTATTCACTAATACCGTAATATAAAAAAATATGGTATTAAAATGTATACGTTTATTTTATATCAGAATAAACAAATCATTCTGTATCACCAAAAAGGATACCTCTATTATAATAGTAAGATTAATAAGAAACATATAGTACCTATACATAACTTTTTAATTGTATATATATTTTTATATATAGAAAAAATTAATTTTATATGATTCCCGTTTAAATAAAAATAAGTGTCCAATTATGTTTTACTTACATTTTGTGAGTATATATACCTACAATTGTTTATTCGAAAAAAATTGAACAGAAATACAAACATGAAAATATGGCTCGAGTTAAAGTAAAACCATTTCGTTAAAATCTTTGTAAGTATACATTACATTATATATCATTTAATATTATATAATAAAGAAATTTGTTTATATTAAATGTAAAAAACACCGCAAATTACAATTACTTTTTGGTATTTTCAAAATAGCATTAAAAATGAATATTATTATAATTTTACTTATATAATCAAAATTAGGTTGTGATAAGTCGTCGCACCTATATTTTAATTAATTTTTTTGATTATACAAGTTGTTTACGTAAGTATTTATTTATAGTATATTTGATTTTAATTATATGTATTATATACGTACACATATTTAAGTACAGATATATATATATTAAACAATATATGCGGAATATTTAATAGTTAGCATTTAAACATGTTTTGAATGTATTGAAATATATACAAAGAAACATAAATGACAATATACGAATAATGTTTGATTATTTTTAAATTAACATTTTGTTTAAATTATTTCACGAGACAGCTATTTATCTAACTTACGAATTTAGAGCTTAAGCTCGTTTTTATTAATTATAGGAACCCACTTTTTGTTCCGCTTCAAGATCACATTTTTGTACTTAAGCTTTATTTTTATTAATGCGAAACGAAACAATTGCTTCACTTTTTTGTGCTTAAGCTTATGCTCAGCTTTTATTAATACGGTCTAATAACTTCTATAATTTATTGATCCGTAATGTTTGTACATTTCTTTGATGACTACTTAACAATGTAAGGTTAAGCATGACTGAGTCGTCGCTTATTAATTTGTCCAGATAATACTATAATGGAATTAATAATTTTTATGAAGTAATAATATACTGAAGCAAAATATTTATTACTTAACAAAATATTGAATTACCCTCTTTTAAGCAAATACCTGCCACATGAGTGTGTATTGATGTTAATAATAGTTAATACAGATATGTAGAAGTATATATATATACATAGGTGCCTATTTATATTTTTATACGGTCATAATAAATTAAGATTATTTATTAAGTTAAAATAAAACTTTGACATGTTTTCTTTATCTAAAAATATTTCAAATACCGCGCTGATTTATTAAATTTCATGAAAGTTAGATTGTTGACTACCCATAATTTTCGCTAAGGGAAATATATATATGTAACGATATTAAACGGATTTAATCCACTGAATGAAGCATTTTGGTCTAAAAAGTAGGTCAAAATAAAAACAACCAAATCTGATAAAGTAAACAGAATGCAAAGCAGAAGGTTGGGGTATATTTACCTATCATTAATAATATTAAGTAGGTAATCGTTGCCCGAAATAACAGCAGTAGATTTCCGGAATGCAAAACAAGTTGCTTAATATTTCATTAAGTTTAAGTTCAGATTATTGCAAATGAGGAATAATGAGGAATAATGAGGACTAGTTTGTTTCGCGTGTTGAGACCATAATGTGTATCATAACGCGATATAAATAGGAGCGCATGTTGTTAAAAAATGCTATATTTATAATTTAGTATAATTTAAAACCAACTGAAAACATATTATATAGTATAAGCACGTTTATTCCCGTGGGTAATACATACATATATACATACATATATATATACATATAATTTAAAGTAAATTATTTATGTTTTAAGACGTAATACATACTAAACGTATAAAATAGATATTTTACAAATTTTGTTGAAAGACAACATTGAACATAATAATAACAATCAAAATGTCCAGATTTAATAATGCTGTTAATTTTTGCAATGCAAAGCAAAGACTATTTGTAATGCAAGCATCAACAAATTACAAATCCGCTTTTATTATATTTTCAAAATTTATTAATAAGAAAAATGTCACAATCGAAGAAATAACTCAATCCAACGAAACATTAGATTCCATTTTAGAAGAGCTTTTGTCACAATGAGAAAAAACGAAACCTGATACATAGTATCAAGGGCATTAAGTATTTTTTAAGTAGATACTTCCGCGATACATGTGGATCAACGATTGTATAGATAAAGCAAAGTTTAAAATATTAAAATGTGTTATAAAGGATTTAAAGGAAGAAGGACTGAGAGCTGTTACTTGTTTCATTATTGTAATTACTAATTTATATATATAATATATACCCATTTAATAACTCCATTTTCTTTTTCAAACGAACAATACTTCAACTCATGCGATATCAATAAAATTTCGTTGTATAAATAATAGTATCATTAGATCATAAACAGTATAAAGTATACATAAAACATAAATCTAGATTTCAATGAAAATTTTAATTTAATTATTGTTTTCTAATTTGTAACTTATATTTTAAGCGATTTAAAACGAATGCAAATACGAGTGTAAACCGTTTTGAATCTCTATATTTTTAATAAGTATATATTTCATTTTAATAATAGTTATTTATGGTGGTATAGTCTTGCAATAATATCAGTATTCATTTAATGAAACTCGTGATGTCCATTATTTATTTAAATAATTTATTATTTTTATGATTATAACTTTTTAAGAATAAAAATAGATTATAGAAACGTTCATTCTATACAGTTAATTGTATTAAAGATTCAGTCTATACTTCAAAACAATTTTTCAAATCGCTGTTACTTAATTTTTAAAAGCTTTTATAATATATTTTAAAATGAGTTTGGATTTTATAAGTCACACTCAAAATATTGTTATTAATTAGGCCTTGTAGTCGTTTATTAAATGTGTAAATCATTTAACTTACAAAATTGTTAACATTATTTATGCATACGCACTTAATTTTAAATCGTCTATAATTGTACTACCATAAACTTCTCTATAAAATGTCGTGTTCTACTATCATCTGGTTCGCCTGTAGTCTTCCTTGTTTATTAACTATTTTATTTATTTAACGGATTTTTTGTTCAAATTATTTATTTAAACACTTAATTTTATTTCGCTATTAATATTTACATGATCTTTAGTCTCCTTTTATAATTGATATGCATATACATAGATAAAGTGAATTAAATATAATGATTACAATATGATAAGGATATTTTTCAAATTTATTTTATTTTGACAAATCTAATTTTATCAATACAACAGATAGAAATCACCTTCAATTATACAATTTTTCAAAACTTCATTTCTTGAACTAAATAACAACGTATAGATGTCTATCCATAGTATAAATATAGTATGTATATATATAGATCCACAATATGTAGAGTTCCAAAAAGCTACTTATTAAACTTCAAAATTGTTTCACGCAGATTTAATATAGTTTATTTTTAATTAGAACAGTGAATTTTTATAACAAATATGTGCAGAACTGATCTTCTCACTTGCCACAACCCATGTATTTTCAACATTATCTCACTATCCTTCATCTCTTGTCCCTTTTTTAGAAGCAGCACTATCAGTACATCTACTCGCACGTTGTCCAAATCTATGCGGCCTATCTCTACGACGCTGTCATGGTCTATCTCAAGGCTATTGACCAACTTATGGGGGAGGGAAGAAACTATACCGATGGCAATGTTGTCTTCAACGCAATTCGAAACACAACATTTCAAAGTAACGTATCTTTGTACTAATATCGATAGATAACTATATTTTCCTCCAACAACTATGTTTCTGACCTTTCGATTTTATTAATTTTATTGATTTGTCAATCATTTTTCAATGTTTCTTCTTGTATTCGTTTACCGCGGCATATTTATAGTATAATATGTAATTAATGAATTAAGACATATTAATGAATCACAATTTTCAGTAAATATATTTTGTACCTAATATGTCCTGAAAATACTGACAACATTGATTATGTATTGATTTACAGTTAACTATATATTTTATAAACCTACGGTAGTAGGTTGTTAGCTCAGGCGAGCAACCTATGTACAGTAAGAGTTTCAAAAAGTTTCCGGACTGTAAATAAAAAATAAAATTTAAGTTTTCGGACTTGGACTGAAGTACAAAAAAAATTATATCTATAGCTAGACTGTGAAAAATTGATTTCTGTCACAATGGAATATATATTTGAACAGTTAGACAGTTCTCTATGGGTAGTGTTTACAACATTTTACATGATAAACTGAAATGTGTAGGGTTTGCGCTCGTTGAGTGTCTCATCTCTTAACTCATGACCAAAAGAATCGGCGAGTTGCATAGTGTGAAGGAATGCTTTTTCGATATGAGAACGCTGAATCAGCACAAGTAAATAACTTGGTGACTGTTGATGAGATCTGGATTTTGTGTTATGACCCAGAGTCTAGACAACAACCATTTCAATGGATTGCCAAAGTGAACCCTCCTCCAACCAAGTGCATAAAAAGTCGAAGTGTTATGAAGAATACGGTAGCCACATTTTTCATGAAACATGGTAACATTTCAACTATTCCTGTAGAGAATAAACGTACTGTGACATTAAGTTGGCACACCACAGAATGCCTTCCACAGGTTATTGCTGACACAAGACAATTTTTATCTAGAAGAGCTCAACTTCAACTGCATCATGATAATACTCATAATGCACATTTAGCCCATCTAAAGGTTAATTTGCTTGTTGAAAACATTGTCCATCTTGTTGGGTATCTACCCTACAGCCCAGACTTAGCACCCTGTGATTTTTTCATATTTCCCCGCGTGAAAGCCAAGCTCAGGGGACGCCGTTTTCAAAATGTAGATGATGCAATGACTTTGTATTTGCAGGAAATTAATCACATCACTCCTGAAGATTGGAAAATATGTATCGATATTATACAATTCTTATTGTTAATGTTTTTAAATAAATTATATTTATTGTTTTTCTTTTCAGTCCAGAAACAAATACATTAAATACATCAAATGCTACATTAAATAGTCGATTAATAATGTATTCATAACAAAATTGTGAAATTAATATAAGCAAAAAATGGCAAAAAGTGTGTTAGCTCAACCCATAAAAGAAATTAAATATCCGTTAAATGTGTCAGCTCTTTAGTTAATAATATTGGACTTGAGCTAACTACCTTTTTATTATTAAGAAAATTATTAAGTATATTCCTGCCCTTATAATACGTTTATGTCTTAATAAATAGAAATATAAAATGTTAAATTGATGAATACATAAAATTAATTTGTAACACATTAAATTGAATAAAGTTATGCAATTGTAAATATTCTAGACAAAATGCTTTTAGATAATAGTTTTTATAAGTAGTTAGTTCAAGTCCAATATTATTAACTAAAGAATATTTCATTTTTTTATAGGTTGAGCTAACACACTTTCTGACTTTTTTACTTATATTAATTGCTTATTTAAATACACATTTATTAATAAAATGAAGCATAATGAGGATATTATTAAAATAATACAATAAATTGAATGCTCTCAAGTTTAGAGTAATATCGGTGAATGTGCACTCAGGTGTAACCATAACCTGAACTACGAGATTTTTACTCCTTACTTGAAACAAAAATTTGAGCAAAGTTTTCACAGAGTAATCTTTGCGAGTCAACACCTTAAGTACATCTGAGTTATTGTAACCTTAACAGTTAATTTATGCGTTTCTAAAAAAAGATTATGTAATATATTACAATTATAATATAATATAGCAGTTGAAAAGTAGAAAATAAAGTAGCTTGACATATTTACCATTATTATTAAATACTACTTTTATATTTTTAAAATATTAGATTACTATTAACCCCAAGGGTAAACTAAAACGCGATTTTAAGTTACAAAGTACTGAACTCAATCACTGAAATACCATATATAGATCGGAGTATAATTCATTCCGAATTAATTTGGAGAACTGTGTTAAGTAAAAACTTAACACCAACACCAGAGTAAACTCTTGTCTGGAGTAATTTTGGAGTCACACCGGAGATACTTGCATAGTTCAGTTAGCACCTGAATAAAATGTATTCCGGTGTTACTCTAGATTTGAAATCCCTCATTGACCAGAAGAATCACACACTCTCGATTATTACATTACAATAACTTTATTTCTTTATTACCAATTTTATTTTTGTTCTATTATTTGCATTATAATATTAAATATATGTGTATTATAATTCAATTCATAATATAGCATCAAGCAATCAATAATAATTAAATGATAATATTGGATGCATGACACTAGCCTAAGCATAATAGTATGAAATAAAAAAGTTCAATTATTTTGTATAAATCTTTAAATTATGATTCGTTATTAACGATATTTGAATTGACTGTATTTATAAGTGAAATCATAGAGTAGTTATATACAGAGCTTCGACTCTTATTGATTCTGTATGCAGTTTAATACTACTATTCACCTACCCAAAAGCTTTTGCAAAATATTGTTTTAATAGGTACTTGATTGCAGTTAAGCAGTTTATATATTAAAACAGTTTTAAATATACATACATTAAATTATACATTACAGACAACTTACGTATGTTAAAATTATATGAATCCTATATATTTGCTCTTAAAGTTAATTTAATAAAAATATTTTATACTACTTTTTCCTTACCTATTTACATCAAATTTATTATAATAAAACAATTTTTATATACGATAATTTAAATTGCAATGTATATGAAATCAATAAGAGTTGAAACTCTGTCTATTATTAATATGAATGAAATATTTATTTATTCATGTGAATCAGTATAAAGATGTATTTTTATATAAACATACTTATGGAATAAATCAATAACCAGTAATAAATTCTTCAGTGTTATGCAAATAAAATGATCATTTTAATATGTATAGATTTATCTATATGTATTAAATAACTAGTAAATTATTAAATTCCTGTTTTAAAATAAATAACTCTTTAAGCTTATAAAAATCCATCGTTGAAAATGTTGCATTAAAATTTATAACTTATTTAACCATAGATATATATTCTAGAATGGAAAAGTTTACAAATTTATTATATAAACAACAGGATCGCTAAGATGAAACATTAAAAACTATTAAAAATCGACGTTAAATAAATCTATAACTGTTTTAATATCGGTGAAAATATATTTTTACAGTTATTATATTATTGGCAACGTTCATTTACGTTTGAACTGTCATTTTTCCCTTATTAATATTGTTGCTCACCGGTATGTTTTTTAAATATATTTCTAGTTATTTCTAGTTAAACACTTTCTATTTTCAAATAAAATCAAGAAGATTGACAGTCCCAACTTTGAAGTTTACCTGAAAATCAACATTGGAAATTAAGAATCCCCTTTCTCTACTTTTCTCTCTCATTCGTTCCTTTAATTCTTTGACTTTAAGAGTGTTACCTTCCGGTTTGTATTTGACTGCACGCACTCACTGTTCCTTATTAACAGAAAATAATTGAAAGAAGCCAGGTCAATATAGATGTTAATATTGGAATTATGGACTGCACGTATGTATGTTATCTATAGGTAATCAATATAATGGGAAGTGTTTACTGTATACGAAATAAAGTTTTCAAAATTTTAGAATAACAAAAGGAGTTTGATATGCGTGAACAAAATGTTTTACGCATTTATACAGCACTGGATAGTTATTAATACTTTATATTACTCTGCTATATGTACTGTCTTGTATTAAGTTGGTTATATATTCTTTTTGTAAAGTACTTCATACAATTTTAATCAATCGCACTCAGTTTATATTAGTTTATATTAGTTTAGTTATAGATGAATGTTTCAAAGAATGTTTCAAAGACTTTGTGCATGAATATATACGGGACGTATAGAAATAAGTTCTTGAATCTACCAGCTTTTTATAAGGATTCACAATAAACATTTCTGCTGTCGTACTTTTCAGGATTGTTTTGTGCATACTTCCAAATATTATTTATATGTATATAAGCATATATCATATATTCTTTAGAAATACATTATGTACACAATTATTTAAGCTTGTGTAATATAAAAGAAAAAGTTGCTAATAAATAAAGTATATGAAACATTTTTGCCAAAAGAGCTTTGATTTTGATAGAATCTGGAGTACATAATATATGTGTTATCAAGCTAATCAGGGGCGTAGCCAGCCTTACAAGTTTAGTACAAAAATACGAACGATTTGCATCAGCTTTAAATTTTAAATCAAAAATATAAGTAAAATCAATATTAAAAGCGAAAGCGAAATTAATATTTTCAAACTACTTGTATATTCTTTAGATATATGTTTTGTCGTTAAGAACAATTGAATGGTACATACACATTAAGATTTAGCTTTAAAGGAGATGCCTGCATTTCACTCTGAGAAATTCATCCACAGAAAGGTCCACAGAAAGGTCCACATAATTTCTCAGTGACACTGTATGTTCATCAAACTCACATTTATTTCCAAAATTGCAAAATTTAATGTAGCACCATTTAAACATGAATAACAAAAATGTTTATTTTACATAAACAGGATTTGTAGATAGCTTTTTCAGTTGATTCAAAACATGTTTAATCAAAACAATATTAAACGCATGTCATTTTATAAATAAAACCAGATACTGTGTATGAAATCCACATATAGTAAAACTCCTATAGTACCTATATAAGTAAAACATGTAGACTTTTCGATTTTAATAAAAAGTACATGACAATAAATATAAACGGGTAAATAATGTAATAATCTGTCGTAAAAATACTTATTAAATAATTTGATTTTTTTAATTGTAATTATCAAATTGTTTTTTTAATTGTAACTATACAAAAGCCATAGCAAACACCATGAAAGCTGATAATTTCTGAGACTTTACTCGAATTATACCACTAACAGTCAACGGACTTTAATTAAAACTTTCTCATACTATTCAGCTGCTGAAAACTTTCCCTTTTTATTCAATCTGTATTGAATATTATACACTACTCTATTTGCGCACTTGTTTGAGCTATTTTGAGCAACAAATTATATTTAAACTAACATGACTTATTTGTGGAAAACAAATTCATTCCAACTATTAGCTAAATTAAACTGTGCATTTGAACCATTATATTTTAAGCCTTCAAATAGTATTTATATAATATGAAATATTATTATTATATATACTTTATAAATTATTGTATGTTTAACGTAAGTTTTTAATGAAATATCGCTACTTTTTATTATAGTAATCCACATTTTATGAGTTATGTATTAGCGCTTATAGAAATAATACAATTAATTGCATTGTATGTTTAAACTATGAATCCCCATTCATGCACCTGTACACAAACGTATCATTTCTGTGATATTTATCCACTTCTATTCACCTCCCAGGCGTCCTTGGATTTGATGTCTACATCGACAACAATGGAGACGCAGAAGGTAACTTCACAGTGGCTACAATGATCCCTGATGCCGATGGTACACTGCGTCTGACACCCTTTGCATACTTTTTACAAGACCCCGCTGGTGGTATACCGGTAGGTTAGAAAGTTTAGAGATTTCTCTATTCCCAGTCTAATTGCATTCTCCAGTCATTGACACACAAACCAAAATATTTGATGCTTGTTTATCAACAGAAGGTTCCGTCGTTTCCCCAAACTGTCATCTTTAAATGTATATTTTAACACTTTTCGTTGGTGACATTTTCCACTTCTTTTGAGCAATGAAACAGTCAATATTAGGGTTATTGCTCCTCACTGAAATGATTACAAGTTAAATTTCGGGTATTTGCGTACAATTATCTTTCAAGTAAAGTAAAGTTGTTTCCATTAGCTTATCATTATGAAAATATGTAAATAATTCCACGTTTAAGAAAAACATTTAAATATTTTGCTATTTAAAAATGAAACTTTTAGAAAAAGGTAAAATTATAAAATGTATTGAAAAGTATTTTGGAAAACACACATCAGTTAAATTTTAACATTATCAATTTTTAAACGAGCTAGTATAATATTTACATTAACTTTATGCAATCAAGTTTACGTTTATCTTTGATGAATATTTGCTTTAATTTTATTTACTATATATTTTTCTCCCTTCACTAAAAGCATGCATGCCTGATAAGGTCACGGAACAGAAGAACATTACCATGTAGAAGTATACAACTTTTCAAAATATATAATGATCGCAATACTAAATTTACATTACAAATAAAATCCTATTGATTTCAAAGGTAGCCGCTAATTTTCGATATCATTACTTTTATTTTTAACCTTTAATTTTAGTTACAACCTGACATATTAGTTCAGGTTATGGTTTTTCTTTGAAACTCAATGTATTACTTTATTATTAATATGATAAATTAATTCAACTTTAATTTGTAAACAGAATCGTGTGAATCCTAATAATATGCAGTAATAAAATATAATGATTTTGGAAGGTTTGACTCTGAACTGATGCAAACACTTATTTTACAAAATTACATTAAATGATTGAGAAACACAAACTTGGACATTAATCCACATTAATATTATAATATCAATAATAACAATTTACAAAATAAAAGTTGACTTGAGCAGTAAATACAAAATAGATTGTAAACTTTATATTTATATTTTGAAATGCATATATACAGATTGTCCCATAATTTATTGCCAGGAGAAAATCGAAATATTTATCTTCTTTATAACATTTAATAAACATTATAATTACTAGGAAGACAAGTTTAGATAAATGCTTTGTCATTAGTTTATTCCTGCTTTGGAAAATATAGGAATATTAATCACCTCCCGGAAAGATCGTGCTCCACACGTACCCAAGTGAATCAAGTGAATCGAGTTTCGTTTGACAGACGCATTAGCAAATACGGACTTGACTTTTGTCACTTTTGAGTCTTTAAAAGCTCGGATCTCACATACTGTGAAAATACATCGTTGGAAATTCTGGAGCGATTGTAATAGCTTGCTATACAAAAAATGCAGATTAATTCAAGCAGGCAATTCTTTTAGGCTTAGACCTGCTTCTTGATATCAAATATAAGTTTAAATGCTAAACATGACATCCTCATGACATTACACATATATTAATATATATTTAAAAAATGTATTTCGTAACATATATAATGTTATTGTTTTTATAAAATGTAACAATATTCAGAAAATACATTCCACGCTATATTATTTAATTTTTCAATCTAGTTGTAAAAAATGGAACAACCAGTGCTTGTAGAGATAATATATCTATATTTTGTTATTTAAAAAATATTAATAGTAATATTTTGAATTAATAATTTTTGGATTGTACATAGTATGGATCATTTAAACAAAAATTATAATATGCAAAGTTTTCATTATTTGAAGTATTGAAACTGTTTGTGTTCTGACAACAGAATACACCTGTATTTCTTAAATAAGTTATATACACATAGTTCTCAGAAGACGGTTAAATGTATTTTTGAAATAAATAAACATTTATAAGAAGAAAATTATAGTACCTATTGATCTTGCATTACGCATATGTTTTTTTTTCACTTTGTTTATATTTAAAAGCGATTGACTACGTTATTTTTTAAAAGCCATATTATATATTAATTTCATGTTTTTAAATATGTGACTAAATATAATTATTGTTATTTTCATGTACTTTACGCACAAATGTATAAGCACAAGTATTATTCGTTTATTTCTGTCTAATATCTATGTATAATATAACAAATAAGTTTATTAATATATAGAGACAATTTATTTCATTATATTCTTTAAGTATTTTAGAATATGAATATATTTTAAAAGAAATACTTTGACACATTTTAACTTGAGTTTTTTTTAACGGACTAGGTAGAAAAATTAAAACGAAAAATAATTGTTCTATGAATCTATTATAAAAAGGGTAACATAAATTTTTACAAAAACTTAATTCCATGTTTCCGATATGAAGTAAACTGTTAATTGTAGTGCTTTAATACCAAATGTACTACAATTATTACGTAAAGTATTTATTTTTTTATATATAGAGTACCTAATATTGTATTTATTATATTATTTTATTTCATTTGCGTTTATTTACTCACTTGTAATAGCAATATAATTACAATAAGATGATACAAAATTATAATTTCACTATAGTATATAAAACATTATTTAAATCTAATAATTTTGTAACAATCCATTGTTAACATATTTTTAATGCATATTATTAAATGTCATCTCATTATAGTGACACGTTGAGAAATGACGTTGATTTATCTATAATAGATTATACTAAATATATTCTAAAATTCCTTTTAAAATCATCAGGCAGATTTAAGTGATTTAAAAATCATAATATTTTTTGTTTTTTCTGGCTTTATCATATGCTTAATATAGCATATATATGTATGTATATATACATGACATTTGTGTAAACTATATATACAATTATTGATTAATGAAAATATGCAGTTAAATACTTACATTAACTATTTATTATATTTTGTAAAATTATATATTGATATAAACAATGTTTTTTTTACAACATTTATTGTTTTTGTCATGTTTAATCTATTATTCTTAAAAATTATCCCCATTAAAGTAAGTAAATTATACACATTTAACATTTTGAACTTTTCTTACCATTACCTTTATTTAACAAGCGTCTACATTTAATATTTTCGTTTTTAATTATAAAAATATCGTTAAACTAAATTTTGAGTATATACTCATTTTTTTATACTCATAAATGTTTAACTTTTAGAAATGTATTATTTCAATAACTAATATTATTTTAGTAATTAAAAAATGTGTTTATTTTTGTTTGGAAATTTTTGTTTGTAAAATTGTCGATTTATAAAGATTTATTGTTGTTGTAATATTTAAAATACATTTTATAAATTTAAACAAAATTTAAATTCAACCAAAAAATGTTATGAGTCATTTTTAATTAATACTATTTGTTTTCATGTAAAATAATACATTTGTCTTTTGTTTAAATTTTGGTTGAAACGATTATTGATTTACTATATGTTATATTGTATCTATTTATTTTATATTTAAAACTCCTCTTTAAGCTCATGGTACTTGCTATGGTAAAATAATACGTACATAGGCTTTATTTTTTTAATTTTAAATAAGTAAAGTAAACTTATGTATACAGCAAAACATAGCTGATACTGGTGTTTATATCAAAGCTATACCTATATGATTTTATTCTATATATATAATAAGTGTCAATGTAAATAATTGTTTAATTTGTAAATTGGTATATAAAGAAGCCCAAAATTAATATAAGTTTCGAGATTCTACGAGAAGAGGTTACATGCAAATATATAACAAAATCTCTGATGCACGTTTGAACAAGAAAGTCTTGTCAACAACAAAGCCGCAGTAGTTATTGATTGTATTTCTCATCTACTGCAAGCTTATTAACAAATAACTGAAGCAATTGAGTCGAACTAAAACGCATCTCTCAACAAGTTAAAAGTACACGGACTCTTTTTGGCAATCATTATTAAATTCTAACCGTTATCGATGCGCAACCATTAATCGAACCGATTCATTATCAATATTGAAGTTTCCAATTTCCTATATTGTATATTCTATTCTCCTGGTTATTAAAATTATCAAACGAAAACTTATTTAATGAAATCTCACATCTAATATATAGGTATTGACAAGGTTTTAACTTTTAAATAATAATTATAACGTTGAATAATACCTATTTGATTATTTCTTCTAATAGTGTCCGTAGCTATTATAAGTATATATATATGTATAAACTATTATTAAATAACAGTTAAAAGTAGGCATATACTATACTTAAATAATAAGAACAAGTCATTTTTTTAAGTTTCTTAAAATAATCGCTAAGCCAATTTACTCTCGATAGTATGTAAATCAGTATTAATATTTTATAATATAAGTATCATTTTAATTAAAGATGTAAAGTATATATATATATGTATATCAAAATATAAATATATATATATATATAATAAATATTTACATGAAAAGTCTGAATCTTGCAATTAAAAATATAAAAATAACATACAATAAATTTAAATGTATGAAATATTAATGATAATTAAAAGATACATGTATTTTTTTATTGTTTTGTTATTGTGTGTGAACATATTTGCGGCTGTTTTTATTTGAAAAGTTGTATATTTTACTTTATTTATGAATTGATACCCACGCACAATGAGGATCATTCATCCACGTAGCATACATTCGTATTGATGTTTATCCCTTCCGAAGTACTGAATATAGCTAGCCTAAGGAGATAATCTGTCTACAAGAGAAGAACGATTTGTTGTGCCATTTTCTGTTTCACGAGAATGGACAAGCTCGAACTTCTTCTCATTGATATGCATGAAAGTAGCGAAACATGTTATTTATATATATTTTTTACATGCTTATTTACATAGCAACCAGATCTGTCTGAATTTAATTACACTCAACGCCTTTAATCGAAATTATATAAATAAACTGTGGTGTAACGATAAGTTTAAAACGTTTTTAAGAATTATTTTTACTATTAAAAATCATGATATGTGTTTTACTTTATTAATGTAGTGAAATTAAATTAAATAAACTGAACTGTTGGAAAATTATTGCAAAAGGATACATATATGGATGTAGCACAAATTAAAAATAAACTATTTGATATTAATTCAGAATTAAACTTGATTTATTTTTATTATTTATCTATAACAATAAATATGGCAACGGTAATACAATTCCATTCTGAATACCTACTCTGAGAGCGTAAATAAGAAAAAGGCCCATTCCATCTGTTCATGAAAGTTTAGCTTTTAAGTTTAATGTTATCTAAAATTTATACAAAACTAAGTATTTTCTTTTTGAGCTTACGCTTTCATTATTTATATATTGTAACATTTTTTGCACATTTTGATACATCTATCATGTCTGGCTTACGTTTCTTACATTATTAGTGTAGCTTAGATCAAATATAATTTAGACAAGAGGACATATATACATATACAGGTTCGTAATTAGTGTTCAACCATGTTTTAACCTTTTACCGCCGAACGTTCCACAAGTGGAACACCTGTTTGAAATTATGTTGTGATTTCTTATTTTGCGTTTTTTGTTTAGATTTTTTTCTGGGTGTTCTTCAAAGAATGGACAACAATAATCCACCGGAAAAAATTAAAAATTCTCACAAGCCAGTATGCTACAAATGACCAAAGTCGGCCATTTTCGCTTTTTTTCCACTTTTAAATTTTTCATCCAAAATTTTTGTCCAATGAAAGAAAATCAAATCATGCATCAAAATAATATTTCAAGATTCTGTATAAACCAAAACGACTTTTTAACAATAATTTTTTTTGGTATGTGCAACATGCCAGGTGGCCAAAGTTGGTGTTCCACTTGTGGAACGTTCGGCGGATATGATATATTTTTTCAGGTTATTTTCATAAAAATGATAATTTTTCATGAAATCGATTTTAATTTCTTCTTGACACGTAATAATATAATTGTAATTAATATTTAGTTAACATTTCGTTATATC